>RJWT010045668.1:0-11582 GCA_004365215.1 Cuniculus paca
AGATTGGCTAGAGGCTTATTAATTTTGTTTACTCTTTCAAAGAAACAGCTCTTCAATTCATTAATTCTTTGTATTGTTTTCTTAGTCTCAATTGCATTATTTTCTGCTCTTATCTTTATAATTTCTTCTCTTCTATGAGCTTTGGGCTTGACTTGCTTTTCTTTTTCTAGAAGCTTGAGGTGCAGCATTAAGTTGTTTGTTTGTACTGGTTCTGCTTTCCTGATGTGAGAATTTACTGCTATAAATTTTCCTCTTAGGACTGCTTTCATTGCATTCCACAGGTCCCAGTATGTTGTATTTGCGTTTTCATTTGATTGTTGATATTGTTTAATTTTTTCTTTAATTTCATCTGTGACCCATTGGTTGCTCAGGAAGGTGTTGTTTAATTGCCATGTGTTTATGGAGTTTTTGTGACTTTTTTTGCCATTGATTTTCAATTTCATTGCACTAGGGTCAGATAATATGTATGTGATAATTTCAATTCCTTTGCATTTACTTAAACATGTTCTATGGGCTCGAATATAGTCTGTTTTAGAGAATGTCCCATGTGTATTCTGATGTCATTGGTTGGAATACTCTGTAAATATCTACTAAGTCCATTTGTTCATGCTTTTTATTCAACTCTGTTATTTGTTTGCTGACTTTTTGTCTAGTTGATCTACCCCTCTTTGTGACAATGGGGTATGAGGGTTCCCTGTTACAATTGTGTTATTGCCCGAGTTTTCATGTTTTTAATATTTGTCTTATATAGTTGGATGCTCCAATATTTGATGCATATATATGTATGATTGTTATCACTTACTTTTGAATTTTTTGCCTAACAAGTATGTTGCTACCTTCTTTATCTCTTTTGATCATTTTTGGCTTGAAGTGCACATTGTCTGCAAACAAAATAGCTACTCCTGCTTTTTTCTGGGTTCTTGTTGCATGGAAGGTTGTTTTCCATCCTACGACTTCAGTTTATGAGTTTTTTTGAGTTAAATGTGTTTCTTGTATACAGTATATTGTTAGATCTTGTTTCTTGATCTATTCTGCCAGTCTGTTTTTTTGATTGGTGAATTGAGGCCATTTACACGGATAGTTATAGCTGATATGGATTGACTTAAGTTTGTCATGTTATTTTCATATTGTTGGCTCCCTGCTTTTCTCCTCTGCTTAATTCTTTGTCCTCCTGGTGGTTTCTTTTTGTTGTTATTCTTGGAATTGTGGTCACTTTTATGTCTATGTAGAATATCTTTCAGGACTCTTTATAGCATTGGTTTGGTGGTCGTACCTTATTTCTCTATTAATTTTGAAAGATAGTTTTTCAGGGTACATCAATGTTGGTTGAAAGCTGTTTTCTTCAGGACTGGAAATGCTTCACTCCAAGCTTTTTTTTTTTTGTCTTGTCATTTTGAGACAGGGTCTCAGTATGCAGTTCAGGCTAGTCTTGAGCTCACCTTGTAGTCCATGTTGGTTTTGAACTTGCAGTGACCCACCTGCTTCCACCTGCCAAGTGGTGGGACTACTGGGGTGCACAACCACACCCTGTTCCCAGCTCTTCTTCACTTGAGGATTTTTGTTGAGAAGCTGGCCACGATTCTAATGGGTTTCTCTTTATAGGTGATCTGTTTCTTTTCTCTAACAGCTTTTAGTATTCTGTTTTTGTGCTGAATTTCTGGGATCTTGATTATTATCTGGGTGTAGATTTATTTTGGTGATGGCAGTTTGGAGTTCTATATGCCTCACTTATCTGTATGTCAGATTTTGTTTCCATGCTTCACAAATTTTCTGCTATTACTTTTGCAAATAGTTTTTTTTTAATGTCATTTGTGTTGAATTCTGGGTTTTTCATTGGCACCTATCAGTCTTATATTGTTTTTCTTTGCATCAATTGTTTTTTCATAATTCCTTGTTTTTTTTTTGCGGCACCGGGGATTGAACTCATGACCTGGCGCTTGCCGGGCAGGCGCTTAGACCGCTGAGCTAGATCCCCAGCCCAATTCCTTGCTATTTTTAAGAGATATTTCCTTTTGTAATTGCTAGGTGTAGTCCTGTCTTCAAGGTCTGAATGTCTATCCTCAGTTTTGTTCAAGAGGTTTTGCCAGCTTTCAATGGAATTTTAATTTCCTGGGTATCTCTTTGGATCTGTTTCATGCATTCTGTTGCTTTCTATATTGTTCATTCAAGGTTTCCATCATTTTCCTATGCTCTTTTTTTATTTTTAAATCTATGTCTTCTCTAGCTGTGCTGAGCAATTCCTTCATTATGGTTGTCATTTTTTTTTTTTGCCTGAGAGATTATTTCTGATGTGATTTTTTCTATAGCCTTGTAGATTTGTTTCTTTACTTCATTTGCTATCTTTTCAGAAATTTCAGGTGTGTGTCTTCCAATTCTCATATGTTAATGTCTCCTGTACTTGTTCTGTCCGTGATGGAGATCTGAGATTTCATTTTGCTTTTTTGTCTTGTTATTTTCACGTCTTGGTTCATATTTTGCTCTTTTCAATCTCGCTAGTCTCACCTGTCTGTAGTGTGCATATTAGCCAGGGTCCTACTGTGTGGTTGGTGTTTCCCCAGTTGCTGTGTCCTGCAGTGCAGAGGAGGGGCCACTCATCTAAATTCCTCCTCTAGGGTCAGTTGGGTGAGTCCTGGATTCTTCCCATTTGAGTAACCTGAGAGTATTGATGTGAACCAACACCTGACTCATATTGTTACTGCTACTTCAGACTTTTCCAGGCCACCAGACCCACCTGTCAATGGTATGCACCCCAGCCTGTTCCCTACTGTGTCACTGGGGTCTTTCAGGCTTGCTCAGTTTTCCTGTGGATGGAGGGAGGGGTTAGTGATGCTCTTGCTGGCCCAACTGGAGTCCTCCAGATAAAGTAGGAGTTGTTAGTCCTCTCACAGGCCTGCTAGGGGTTCTCTGGGTCACCTTCATTCTTGCTGGCCCCCCTAACTTTAAAAATCATGAATGATCATGCATTTTGGTCCAAGCCAGGGAGATGAGGGGAGAGCAAGATGTGTCCCTTCTGGGTAGAAACGTTCAGAGTCAGCAAATAACTCATTTCATTCTCTGTCTCTCTCCTGAGAGATCAGATAGCTATATGTCTATCAACCTGGTCCCTCCAGAAAGTTTATAGAGCACAGCCATAGCAAATATACAGCCAGTATATACCCAAGTCAGAAATGACATTTTGTTATATCAGATGCTATGATTATGGGGCCATTTTTTGTGACAGCATTACCTGGCCCATCCTACCTGAAATCAAGTTTTATCTTCAGAAGCTTCCTGAGACTGTTAGAGATTAGGTCAGTTACTTTTCTCATGTGTCCTGGCATTCCCTCGTAACTCTCATATCTTATACCATGCCATAAATTTTCTCTCCTTCATTAGACTGCAAATTATATGCAGGTAGGAAATTTGTCAGATTCACTTCTGAATGCTCCATGCTCAGCAAAGTGCTTGACTTGTGCTAGGGATTCAGAAACTAGCAGATGAAGCCAGGAAAAGTGGCATATACCTATAATCCTTGGGCTCACTCTGGGAGGCTAAGGCAGGAGGCCTGAAAGTTTGATTCCAGCTTGAGCAACTTAGAGACCTAAGGAAGCCCTTACTCAAAATATTAAAAAAGGGGGTTATGGTGGGGAGTGTGGGGATGTAGCTCAGTGTGAAAGTGCAAAGGCCTTGAGTTTAATCCTTGATACTACCAAATAAATAAATGGATACAAAGAGAGACAGATAGATAGCTGATGAAGAAAGTAATTAATTGTTGCTGAGAAATTCATTTCTCCACCCTTTCATGAACATCTCATGAACATTCTGTCAACAGTGGCATCCATGTCCAGGTTGACACTGGTGTTAGAAGATTGTACCAACTGCCACAAAGAATGTAGATACCTCCTTAGTGAGACTGAACCAGTTCGCAGCACACCCCAAGCAGGACCTTGTCTGGAAACCAAAGGCAGAAAGAAATGCAGGGTGATGATAAAAGGAAATGCCATTGGAGTATATGGGTAGCAAAACAAAGAACTATCACCCACATCCATTTAATTCACAAAGCATACTCTGACAAGGCAATGTTGTGTTTTCTAAGCCATCAAATTGAACCTGAGCTTTTTGGTGATTTGTTAAAAACATCAGTTATCTGCTCCTAATAAACTTCATCCCTATGGCTCCCTGTGTGTTTCTGTTCTGCCATCTTTTATGGACTTGAGAGACTGGATGGGCTGCATATCTCTCTTAGCAAAGGTTAAGAGAATCAGACCATGAAACTACCCACTTGTGACCTTCTGTGATTCTTTTGTTAATGTAGCAGTAGTCTTGCATGTAGCACAGATGTTGAAGTCTCAAACAGTAGCCTTCATTTTTCACCTTAAGTTTTTTTGAAGCTCTGGGCGGAGGATTGGAAAACTCTGAACACCATGATGTTCCAGTCCTACAGAGAATGGAATAATTTCATACTTTAAAAAAATAGACAAACATCAAGTCTGTTTTCTTCTCTTCTTAAGACAGAGCAGATGGAGCCGAGTTAAGTGACTTAGATTTACCAGGTGGGATAGCCAAGTGTGTGGCTTCTCTAAGCATCCATAGGTGGAACTGGCAGGTTGGGTGGACTTTGTGTGCAAAGAACAGTGAGCATCATAGATTTAAATAGGCTATTACCTGTTAATATTTATCCCAAACTGTTAAGGTCAGCATTAAAATTTGACCTTTTCTCTGCTAACCCATTTGAAGTAATTAACCCCTGTGTCTTGAAACACAAGAAAACTATGACTTTGTTATTAAATTCTCATAAAGAGCCTATTAATATTAAAATTGCTTCCCTCTTGGGCTGAATGTATTAATGGCCTTGCACTTGGTAAACACAAACCTTCCTTGAAAGGTTTTAAAATGCATGAGCAGTTGGCAGGGTGTGTTGTTTCAGCTGCCTTCTCTGTAGCTGAACATTGTGTCTTTTGTGACAATTTCTTCTGTTTGTTTAAATGTTTCCATGCTAAATATGTGTTTCTAGATTTACACCTGTTTGGGAAGAAACTCATTTTGTTGGTAGCTGTTACAGAGCAGGTTGAATAAAGCAGAAAACCTACAGTGACCCCTGCATCTGTTGTACTAATCCTTACCTTCCAGAACCATGTACAGATCCCAGTTTTCTTGGGGAAAGTATTTGTGATTATTCTTTTAGATGGATCCAAGTTAGCTATGCATTCCAGGTGAAATATGATGCTTGAAAATGAAGATGCATGCATTTCTTCATTTGAAATCCTGGATCAGAATTGGCAGAGATCAGACAGATACAGGGGAAATGAAGGAACCCAGCCAGATGCTTGTTGTTATGGATCTTATAATTCATTACAGAAACACACACTAAACAAGTATGAGAATAAATAATTAAACATAGTTGTAGTTGGACTTTGGGAAGATGAAGCAGATACGGTTTTCCTTCCTCCTTCTATTAAGAACAAGTAAGATCCCTAGACATAAATAGCTGAGATTCAAATATCTGAGTAAACCTACAGGAGTAACTCAAAGAAATCTACACCAAGGCACATGATAGGCAGACTTCTGAGACCTAAAGAAAACAATATTGGAAGTAGAAAAAAGGGGCCCTCATACTTTTAGGGAAAAATCAATTGGAAAGAGAACTGGTATCTCATCAGAAGCCACAGACATGAGGAGGAAGTAACAGAGTATTTTTCAAGTACTGAAAGAAATTACTTTCCCAACTCAAAATTCTGTATTCAGCAAAAACATTCTTTCAGAAATGAAGGAGAAATCAAGTCTCTCAGATGAAGAAAATCCAAAAGAATTAGTTGCAGGCAGACCTACTTTTAAAAAATTGCTAAAATAAGTTTTCTAAAGTGAAAGAAAATGGGAAAAGAAGGAATCTTAGAGCATAAAAAATGGGGTAAATCTTGAGTAGGTAGAATTATAATAAACTTTTCTTGTCTGATGTTTTCAAAATTGTGATTTATGCATAAGAAAAATTATAGGACAGATAAGGTTCAAAATACATGTGGAAGAAATATTTAATGTGATTCCATTGTAAATGGGAAAGTAAAAGAGCAAAATGGGAGATAAGACTTCTATGTCATTCAAACTGCTGAAATAATGAATTGTGATTATGCTTTTAGATGGATCCAAGTTAGCTATGCATTCCAGGTGAAATGCGATGCTTAAAAATTAAGATGCATACATTTCTTCATTTGAAGTCCTGGATCAGAATTGGCAGAGATCAGACACAAATAGATTGTTAAAAGCTGTATATGTGTAATGTAATACTGAAAGAAGAGCTTAAAAATCTATGAAATGAAATTCACTCTAAGCAACATCAATAAATTAAAATTTAATTATAAAAAATTCAAGTAACCCAGACAAAAGCAGAAAAACTAAATGGAGAAACAACAAACGAGAAAACATAGTAAAATGACAAACTTAGGCATTAACAAAAAAAAAGTATGTTGAGCATCAGTGGCCTATGAATTATATCAGACCATTAGAGTGGATTAATGTATATAACCCAACAATATGCAGCTGAGAAGAAATTCTGTTTAAATGTAGTCATGTAGACTGATTGAAAGTTAAAGTGTATAAAGATATATCGTGCAAATACTAATCAAAAGAAAGCAGCAGGAGTTATATTGGTATCAGATGAAGAAGTTGTAAGAGCAAATATAATTACTAAAAACAGAGACACAGTATTTAATGATAAAACTGTGAATGCAACAAGAAAAACAGCAATTCCAAATATGTCTGCACCAAATAACAGAGCAACAGAATTGGTAAAGCAAAAACATTGTATAACTAAATAGAGAAACATGAGGCATGATCACAAAATATTGTGTTTAAATAAAGATTTTGAAAATGTGTTGTATTAAAAGACAAACTGCCATTAATTTCCCTGAAAATACTCCCTCTTGCTTCAAGTATGTTTGTCTCATCTTTCCTGCCACATTCCTCTTTCAAACATGTCTTTACCAGATGTGTTTAAAAAAAAAAATGGTGCTGCTGCCCAGTGCTAATTATCAGAAAGGCATGCTCGTAAGAGAATTACAGTTTTTCCTCATTCACTTTATTCACCAATCTGGCACCATGGGATTTCCAGCTCTTCCCCAAAGTCAAAATGACCATGACAGACAAATGTTTTAAATTGATTCAGGACATTAATGCAAGGAAACTAAAGACTCACAGAAGAAGGACTTCCACAACTGCTTCAGAAAGTTACAAGAATGATGGGATAAGTGTGTTCCAAGTAAGGAGAAATATTTTGAAGAGGATTAATAGCAATATGTCCTTTACTGTAAAAAATTTGTTATTAAATATTAACTGTATCTTTTGATTGTAACTCATAAAAAGATCCACAATTATAGTTGGAAACTAAACATCACTGTATTAGCAATTAATAGAAAACTAGACTGAAAACCAGCAGTGATAATAAAGAGCACAGTACTATTAATCAACAGGATTTAATGAACATTATAGAACATTCCACTAAACAACAGTACAATGCCTTTTTTTTCCAATTGTCCATGGACCATATAGAGGATAAATCATATCCTGGGCCATAAAGCAAACTTGAAGAAATTTAGTATAATTGAAATCTTGCATATTATGTTCTCTGACCATTATGGAATCAAATTAGAAATTGATAATACTTGGAAACTAAGAAGTAGATTTTCTAAAAAATCCAAATATTAAAGAGGAATTTTCCAGGGAAATAAGTAAGTACACTGAACTCACTGAACTTGAAAATATAGCATCAAAGTTTTTGGGACACAGCTCAAGTAGTGCTGAGAGGGACATTTATAGCAATAAATGACTGTAATAAAAAAAAGGAAAAGTGTCAAATAAACAGTCACCTTAAAATGCAGAAAAAGAATAGCAAAACTGACGCAACACAAACAAGTAAGAAAGTTACAATAAAAGTAGAAATTAATACATTTGAAATTTGTAAAATATTAGATAAAAAGGAAATCTGTGTTTTCTTTATAAAGATGAATAGAATTAACAAAACTGGTAGAAGTAGAGGATACAAGTGATTGATATTTGGAATGAAGATAGAATATTATTGTAGACACTGCAGATATCAAAGGGATAATTAGACAACACGATATGCATCTGAAAGTTTAGATGCAATGAACCTTTTCTTTATAAAATAAAAACTGCCATTATTCATGCCATATGAAATTAGTGATTTGAATACATCTACACATTGTAAGGACACTGACTTTCTAAATTAAATATTCCTAAAAGTTAAATCTCCAGACCCAGAAAGTTTCATCAGAGAATTCTATCAAATGTTTAAGAAATTTATTTGAATTCTACACAACCTTTTCTCAGAAGAGAAGGGAACAATTTCCAATTATTTTTATAGTGGTAGTGTTACTCTGCTAATAAAGTCAGACAAAGTACAGAAAAGTAAAGGAAGGAAAATAAACTTTAGACTGAAATTGTTTGTAATCACATACACACACACACACATAATACCTATATGGTGACAAAATATTAGCAACTAAAATTCAGTAATGGATGAAAAATTTCACAAACTCTGAGTGTATTCCAACGATGCGATATTAGTTCAAAATTCACAATTAATTCCATATAACCTACCCTATTAACAGGCTAAGGAGGAAATCATACACCTACATTAATATGATCAAGTGATTGATAAATAACTATTCCTGACAAAATCTATTAGAAAATTAGGAATAGAGGGGATTCAACTTGATAAACATGATTACAAAATGCCTACAATTAACATAGATACCAAAATTTAAAATGTAGTGCCGTTTACCATGGCTCAAAAAAAACTTAGGTGAAAATTTAACAAAACACAACTTTAAGACAGAAAGGTTCAAAACTGTTTTAAAATTTCTTTAAACTATTCTAGTGAAAACTTTACACATCATATTCATGGAGTGAGAGAATTCACATAACATAGATATCAGTTCTCTTCAGACTGATAAAAAGATTTAATGCCATTGTTATCAAAATTCCAGTAATATTTTTTTAGATCTGGACAACATCATTTTGTGTAAGTGATGACATTAAAATTGCCAAACAATTTTAAAAGTATGTGATAAGAGAAATAAATTCACTTGAATACAAGGTTTATGTAGCTACCGTCATCAAGACTGGTATGGCAGACAGATAGAACACAAGTCATTAAAACACAATACAGAGCCCAGAAATAGAGCTACATAAATATGCCCAGCTGATTTTTGACAAAGGTGAAAGATCATTTCAGTAGAGAAAAGGTAACCTTTCAACACATGGCGTTGGGAAAATTGAAAAATCCAATTGGGCAGTCTTGACCTACATTTCATGTCTTATACAAAAGTGGACTCAAAATGGATCATTAACTAGAATGTAAAATATAAAACTCTGAAACTTTTAGGAAATAAAGATGTACAAATCTTTGTAGTTTAGAAGTAGAGGTCTCAGAACTGACATCAAACGATTCATAAAAGACAGAAAATAATAAATTGGACTTCATATATTTTTAAAATATAAAAACAAGTTTTGCTCTGCAAAACATCCTCCTCAGAGGATCAAAAGCTACAGATTTGGAGAAAACTTCTGCAAGTCGTGTGTCTGACAAAGGACCAATACACTAGCGTAGATAAAAAAACTTTCAAAACTCAACAATAACAACAAAAATTAAACAACACAATTAGAAAATGTGCAAAAGGCATGAAGGAATATTTCACTGAAGAGGGTATACAGGTAGAATATAGGCACATGAACAGATATTTAACATATTAAGTATTAGAGAAGTAAAATTAAATTTGCAATGCGATATCAATGCACACCTACAAGAATGGTTAAAATTAAAAACAGCAACACCAGCACTGGCAAAGATGTGGACAATTTGGATTACTCACACATTACAGGAGGGAATGTCAAACAGTGCAGTCCCATGCTGCTTGGGTAAGTGGTTTAGCAAATTCTTTAAAATCTAAACATGCAACTATTATACAACCTACTTATTGACTTCCTGGGTATTTCTTCCAGAGAAATGAAAGCTTATGTTCTCACAAAACTTGTTTGTAGCAGTTCTATTCATAATAGACAGAAACTGTTTTTCAAGAGGTAAAGGGCTAGACATGCTGGAGTACCTCTGGACTGTGGAATACTACTTCACAGTAAAAAAGGAATAATGAACTGTTGACATACACAACAGCCTGGATGGATTTCCAGAGAATTAGGCTGAGTAAAAAAGTGCTGTCTCAGAGTCACATATCCTCTGATTAAATGTATATAAAATTCTATACATGATAGGAGTAACAGAAGTAGAGAACATGTTAGTCATTGCCAAGAATTAAAGGCGGAGCAGGAACAGTGAGGAGTCGGTATGGACATGAAGAATCTTTCTGTTGATGGGAATAAGCTGTATCTTGCCTGTATCATTTGTACAACAGTGTAATTCCCTGATATTGTGCTACTTAAATAACCAGAATCTCTACTATTTCTTACAACGTCATATGCAGCTAGAATGATCTCAAATGTTTCCATAAATAAGAACACTTATCAAGTTAAAAAAATAAGTGCTACAAAAGAAATGAATGATGGAAGACAATTTGTGCTACCTAGATGGGGTGCCAGAAGAAATCTTTTAGAGAAGATGACAGTTAAATTGATCCATGAGTGACATGAAAGAGCTAGGTATGGAGAGTAGAAAAATGCTTCTTCCAGACAGATAGACTCAGAAACGTTGTGCTGTGAATGCTGCAATTGGACATCACCCCCTGTGGTTCGGAGAATACTAGTGAAACGTCCAAACCTACCTCCACTGTGTGCACAGCACAAATCACAGTCTGGAGGGTTGTACTATCTCTGGGCATTTTCCTCCCAGTGTAAAGCAACCTAAATGTGCTTCCATATGACAACTATTGAGAAGTATGGTGAACGTTTAAATTTAGAAAATGTTTATGTCCTTAATCCCCATCAAAATACTTCTTTTCACTTGCAATATACTCATTCTTATTCTGGGATTTGATAGTGAATAATAGCAATGTGTCTTTTGCGGTAATAATTTTTTAAAAATTTAAACATTCACTGTAAATTTGGATCTTCTTTATATTTGCATCCACAGGATTGTGGTAGACAAGCTCGAGTGATTGCAGAGTGGACATCTTCAGGTAGCACACACCTACTGAGCATTTGCTGTAGTACCAACTGCAGATATTTCTGGGGTGCTTTGCTGCTCTAGAACTTGGTCACATGCTTTACTTCATTTGATTCTCACAGCTACCTGTGGGACAGAGTTTATTTAACACCTTTTTCTCCATCTTTTACACAAAGACAGTAACACTAAAAACAAGTTGTGATGTGTTTAACTGTGTTTGATACAATAGATTTGGGACCTAAACCTGGTACCTACAATTCTACAGTCCACAGCTATTTCCATGCAGCTCCAGCATTGCACTATACTGTTTTTTACAATGGGAAGGATATTGAAACTTTTTTTAAAAGATTGCTTTTGAGGAGTGACCAAATTATTAAGGAGGTATAATTGTCATATTATATTAGCAACAAATATTAGCAATATTTATTAGCAATTAATAGCATTTATTTTTCCTGTCAATGAATATGAGAAAGTT
>RJWT010045669.1:0-11584 GCA_004365215.1 Cuniculus paca
AAAGTTAATTGTACAGTAATTCCTGTTCATCCCTTTTTCCAATAACCATCACCTTATAGTAAACATGTCCTATATACTTTTTAAATCTTTTTAATGATGTTATAAAAGAGACTAGGTAACTGTTATTATCCCACTCTAGAGAAGAAAAAAGTATTTCTTGAGCGATATACCCAAGAATATATAATTAACGAGTACTGGTACCAAGACTGGTAACTTTTGGTCTAGAATTTTCTCCTTCACTAGAATCTCTTTATATGCTGGTACTCCATGGATGTATGTAAAGTAATACCAGTGAAGTATAAACAAATCAAGTAAGAAATGGCAGTCACATTGCTTAATTATGCTCTAACACTAAAGTTAGAAAGAACACAACTGTCCATAAAATTCCTTACATTTTCCCAGAGTAAAAATTTATAGTCGTCTCATCCACTCAAATTTCTACCTAAGAAATACATTGATCTATTCATGAACAATTCCTCCTGTGGCCTCACAGGTTTATCTTTACCAAATATTTCTATCTCAAAGCTCAAGCCACAAGAAATGCACCCCCTACACTTTTTAAAGCAGTGAGTATATTAACTATCTCATGCAGATAAATACACACATTCTTATCTGATCCCCTGAGATGAGCAAATGTACTTTTCTTCTTTCATTCTTAAGTGTGTATTTATACTCCATAGTTCAGCTAATATCTTGAAAACAAAGTTCAAAGTTCAGCTGATATCTCAAAAAAAAATAGTAATATCTTTTTCTCTACTAGACATGTAATGTTTGAGAATGAATTCGGTATTAGGATCTCCAGAGAGTTTCAGAAAATCAAAGACTTTTAGAGCTGAAAGGGACCCTGGCAATGCCCAAGCAAAGTGAAAGCACAACATGTCCTTAGCTGTGCTCACACTGCACGTGAAAAGGACATTTTGCTTCTGCATGATTCAGGTTTTGACCACCAAATTTTGAACTCCAGGACTCAATCTTAAAGCAGAATGGAGTATAGTCTGTGGGTAGAGGAGTTGGGAAAAAGAATAAAGCAGAAGTCACTCTGCTACATAAGCTCCTAAATCACCTGTTTTTAACAATATACCATAAATCACAGCCAATTAATCCAAAAAGAAGCATTTGGATCCATACATTCCAGAGACCTGGGACTAACAACATCCCAAACCCTATTATTCATTATGTCACCAGGCTGAGAAAGCAGAAACAGATCTCTATTCCTACATCCTCACATCTGAAACAAAATACCTGGCATACAAATGGTATTTATTAAGTGAGTTCAATCAGTGAATGAATAAGATAATTCCACAGCCAATAATAGAGTATAAGGATGTCAGGGCCATCTGCTACCTTATACCACAACAGTAACTTACTCCATAAAAAGAAAACAATTGACATTTGTTTTCCATTTTCTTTAAAAAGGTGGAAAAAACATCTTTCAAACAGCTTTTGATGCCAGAATTATCTTGCCAACCAAACTTTTCTTTTTCTTTTCTTGTTTCTTTCTTTCTTTACATATTTAGGCAGTACTGGGGACTGAAAGCAAAGCCTTCACACTGTGCTACATTCCAGCCTGTGTCCCTGTCTATCTAACTAAATTCTAAGAAAGAATGTCACCAAGGTGCCCAACGTGGACCCAAACTCATGATCTTCCTGTCCCAGCCTCCCAGAGTTCTGGAATTACAAGTGTCTGCCACCACACCCAATTCAAATTTCACATTTTATGAAATGTCTATATACTAAATAAAAGATGCAATTTATATAATTTTAAATACCTAAATGAGAAACACATTCTTTACAATAATTAAGTATCAGAAACAACTAAATGTCAAATAATAAAAGAATGGACCAATAAACTATGATATGCACAAATAGTGTCACACTTACACATACCTAAATGTATTTGTTCATTAAAATTTGAATTCATAGAGTACGTGTATGTGCCCCACTCAAATACTGAAAATATAAGTTTTTAAAACAAAGTGATTATCTGTTACAACATATCAGTTAAAACATGTATATGCACATGCACGCATGTGTGCACCACCCAAATACTGGAAAGGTACGTTTTGAAAACAAAGTGATTATATGTTACTGATAGTATTACAAACATTTTCTCCTTTGAGCTTTCATGCATTCTGAAATTTTTCTCAAGTAAACATATATAGTGAGATAGGTTACAAATACAGAAGTGTATAAAGCATGTCCATTTCCTAGAATAACAAAAGGAACACTGTTGTAACCACAGTCACAATCATAAAAAACAGAACGCTTTAATATTTTAAATAGCTCGTGTGTCCTCATGTCTCCCTCAACACCACCTATCCTGACTTTTACATTAACTGTTGACAAATGATTTTCACATTGTTATGAATGATTTTTACACATTATGATCAGAGAAAACTATGACAGGTTCTTGATACAGGTATGAAGATCCACCCATTTTCTTTTTGTTTTTTTGGGTTTTTTTGGCGACGCTGGAGATCGAACTCACAACCTCACTTGCCAGGCAGGCGCTTAGGCCGCAGAGCTAAATCCCCAGCCCTTGATGCACCCATTTTTAAAGAAAACAAAATCCTTTTAGTAGAACATGATTTTGGTATCTCTTCCAGGATCATACCTGCATCTAATCAATATGCCCTACACGTCATCTGGTCTAAACATACAGCTCACAGTAAGTTATAAAAGGTAGCATCAGGCAAAAGCTGAGCTAATTTCAGTATCATTTTTCTAGCCAACTATCATAACCAGTCACAAGGTACTCTTAGCAATTTTATAAGGAATTATAAGCAAATTGGCAGGTTCATAGAAAAGAAAAAATATTTATCTTGAGTGCCATGGTATCCTCACCAAAATTACTGCATGCCTAAATGTACTGATGTTGTATATTTTAAGCATTGTATAGCAAGAGTGGATAAATAGTTTCCCTCCTTCTCTGAGTAATGTTTAAAAGGACCAGCCACAATTACTAGGTTTGGATAGAGGCTGTGGTGCACACTATACATGCACTTTTGAAGGTAAGTTTTATACAGGTGGGACTTCCAGAAAATACTATTTGTTGATGATCATTAGGAATTACTAAAGCTATAGTCATGAAAGCTTCATGATTTGAAATTAACATCCCCAAATGGAAGCCATACTGCCTACATCCACCAAAATCAAGTAATAAAAGGCAAACATGTGCTACATGCCTATAATCCCAGAACTCTAGGGAGCTTGAAGCAGGAGAATCCAAAGTTTATGTGCAGCCTGGGCAACTCAGCAAAACCTGTCTCAAAATTTTAAAAGGGCTTGGCATGTAGCTCAATGTAAAGGCTCTTGGTTCAATTCTCAGAATAGTAATATATAAAAATACTTGAAAAGATTTTTAAAATCAAGTAAAAGAGAGCTAGAAAAAAAAAGTAAAATAAAATTATTATACCAAGCCTGAACCAACCTAACAAAAGAGAGCATCTGAAACAACCGACTCCCTCTATCCTCTGTATGACAACTATTAGGTGAAGCGCCTGAATGGGCACATCTGTTGAGTTATAGCTACAACGAAAAATAAGCCTCAAACAAAAGATGTATTGGCAGGAAAAGAATTACTATATTTAGAGGTATGTTTGCATCAGAAAACTAAATCAGAAAAGTACAGCTATTTAACTGATGAACAGCAGTAAAGCATAGTTTTTATGGAAGTATAAGTAGATACCAGACTACAGAAAGATGGTCAGGAAAATAGCCAGTCTCACAGCTAGGAAGTTTGTCTCAACAGTAAACAGTGCTACTGGAATGGAAATGGGAAGCAGGGGAATAGAGAGCATATTAAAAAAGGTAACAAAAGGAGAAAAATAGGTAAAATAAAAGCACTTAGTCACAAACTACTCCCTTAGAGTCCTACTGTCAAAATCCTCATTTTGACACTTCTCTTTCTTGCCAGACAGATACCATATTAACGTAAGGTCTCACAGGGTTAGAACCACATGCATGGCTCCTGTTATTATTTGCTTTATCCTAGAGAATATACTACATTACCTACACATGAATTCCAGGTCAGATGCATCATATCTTAGAAGCCAATTATTAATCAATAAAAAAAATGTTAAAAGTAGATGAAAACTAGAACTCGTCAAGCAAAAGAGTAATAGTACTTGATCAGCAAGTACTTAACGTCAGGATCTCAGAATCTCTGGGGTAGTGTAACAGTTGTTAGTTACATAATAATGATACTAATTCACTCAAACATTTAACAGAAGAATGCATACATGTTGGTTAGAAGAAATAAAATTATCTCTAATACCAAATTCTTAGAGAAGCTCCTTATATATGCCTGTATAAAATGTACATGCATATATATGTATATATACATACATATATATGAAACGGTAAGACATCGAATTCCTTTTAAGGTCTCACAAAAAAAGAAAAGAAAGAAAGAAATATTCTTTGAGTTTAAAATACTGAATTCTTAAACTAAATGCTCTTATTCTCCATTTACCAAGGCATGGTGCTCTTGATTCCACAACTCTCTGAAGAACCAAAATAATATAGTCCAGGTATGTACATTTCTAATGATTTAACTTCATGGAATGATAGAACTCAAGAGAGCCTAAAGAAATGAACAGATAACAACATGCCTGATAAACCATTTATCTCAAAAATCACCTGTGTGAAGCTGGTTTCTGGCAACTTGTACAAGTATAAGATTTATTATTGTACTCTGATTACTACTTCAAAAATACTGAATATATGAATAATTTAATTTATAATCTGGTGATTAAAAAGTTAGAAGAAACTTAGAAAGGAGAATTATTACATAAAACATAAAAGAAGGCTAACACAGAAAATCTTACGGTACTAGGAAGAAACAACTGGACAAGGTAATAAAGAGACCAAATCAAAACTGTAGCTGAAAATCTGAACAGATCACAGTGTCATATGATGCTGACAGCATAAGCATCAAGCAGACATATTTCTGTTGTTCAGATGTTGCATCCTGGATTCCCAGAGATATAAACCTACAAGGAAGAGGCTGTGTCAAGTGTCATGCAACCTAACAGGTGAGTTTAGCCTAGTACCCTAAAGAATTTATCATTATTTGGACAGTTAGGACAGCCTCAATTTTATCATAATCCTTTCTGAGCAGCATGAATCTTATCTTTCAAAATATCCTTCTATGAGGTTCAAATACCACCATTTATCTTCAATCTTTATAGTGCCATGACCCAAATCCACAGAGTGAAGTGGAGAGCGCAAGGTTTTGTGTTAGAGAGAGGAAAGACATCCTAATCTTTAAATAATCCAAAGGACACTAGAATGAAAGCAGGATACAGGTGGAAAAGTGGGGCAGGGGATGAGCAAGAAAAATGCAAGTCTGTGTATTCAAGAAGTCATAATGACACACTGAAATTTTACTGGGCCTGGGGTTAACATTTGCTAAATGAGATGTAATATTTTAGCCTATTGTCTGTCTAAACAACCTCAAGCAAATAAAGACGATGGCTCATTCAAACCTTCTCTACCGTCTCTTTGATTCCAGAACTAGTATTTGTCCCAACTTTTTATAACAAAAACAGAATTTAACATCAATAATTTCATGTCCCACTGGCCAGTCCCTTCTTATCTAAGGATTTCACATGATACAACACTAACACTACTATGAAGTTAAATGGGAGAAAACCACATAATAAACTGATTCTTGTCTTGTTATTCCATTAACATAACGTGATGGTCTGAATGAGAGGTGGTAGACTACTACATAAATGTTTTAGGGCGGGGGGGATTTGTTCTTTGTTTGTGTTTTGTTTTGGTTTTTTAGTAGCAGCATGAGCAAAGAGCTTTCCACCTACCACTCGCCACGTTTTACTTGAACAAGCAGGCACTCTGAAAACCATAGCAATATCACTACAGTTAATGTAAAATATTAATGTCTCATTTGTTCAACAATTTTGTGGAAATTAAAACTTTTAGGTTAATCATATACTGAACAATTTTAATTAAAACAGTTATAAAACAATTAATCCACAAGAGCTAGCTTGGAACATTGCCAGTCTTATTGGTTTAATGCATGTATGCAAAACTCATTCTTTTCCCTTTTGACTTAATGAATGCTAATATGTGTCACAAAATATGCATACTAAGCTCCTAATACAGTAAGTCCATCTGGTTTTTCCTACATTATCTATTTGTCATTTTTCTTTGATAGTAAAATTGAAAATGAGTTCTCTGTGTTAGAAATGATAATGATGCCATGTGCTGTGCTTCATTAAAAATTGTTCTATATAAAAATCTTCCAAAGTGAAACAAACACCTCGAGTACTGCCTTAGACGGGAGAGAAAGGAAAGCCCACAGACCAGATCCAGAATCACAAATGTACTGCGAGATAATATTACCCTTTTCACTGCCATTTCCAAAGATTTTTTTTTTCTGTACACACTATGAAGATATGGAGGCTACAACACAAGTTTAAATATATAAGACAAAGCCTCAATTTGTTCACATTACAATTTGATTCATTTGGGAATCTATTTGTTTGGCAAAGTAAGTGCAGTTCAAGTCTTTTGCTGAATATTTAATACATGCAAAATTACCTTTTAGCTCAAGTTAAAAGACCTGTTATTTCCAATAAGAAGTAAGAACAGCACTGTGAGCAGGATACTTTCAGATTTAGTTTCCAGGCAAGAGCCCACAGAAAACAGTAAGCTGTTACCTTCCACTGGAATATACCTCTCCATCTAGCTAAACCATGGCATAAATCTGTATACTGCAAACTCTACAGTTTTCCAAGCTCCAGAATACGAAAATACACATGACCTAACCCTTCTAGTAAAAGCACAAGCATGGGTACTTCACCTAAGCTCTTATTTGAAATTTAAGCAACTACACCAAATCCTGTTAAAGCTGAAGAAATGAGCTCAATGTAATTCAGCCCTCAAATAGTGAAAATGATCTCCAGCATAATTATATTAGCTGGTACCTTCACATCTGGTGTGTATCTTGTTATTTCTGGTTGGGCACATCGCATGTGAAGCACATTAACCCATAAATGGTATTAAATTTCCCTCTTAGTCACCTATTACTCAGGCAAAAATCAAAACAGAAACTGTGATTTGTGCCAAAAAACAGCTGAAATAGAAGCTTTTCCAATTTAATCCCAATAGCAACCAAGAAACTGTGGGAAGTCAAAGTCCCTGATGAAGGTATCAGAGCATAAGGCTGACAGTTAAAGAGCACCAGCCTAGACAAGACAATATAAATATTCTTTAAATATCAACATTTAAAAGCCTTATTCCAAACAACAAACATATGGGGGGCCCCTCAGGTAGTCTGTCACCTGTATTCAATCAGTCTTTGAGAAACACCAAAATCTGTTCTAATAAAGTCTCAGTATGATTATATAATAATGTTCACTTGTAAAAAGCAACCATTTTTCTTTCACTCTGATTCAGTCACAGAGTCACAGTCAATGGAACCAAAAGAAATGGACTAAATGATTTCAAATGAATTTTTGGCTTATAAGTTTCTAATTTGGTAAAAAGTCTATTGTCACTAAAATCATAAAATGTGATGGCTAGGAGACACCTCAGAAATTACCAGATTTTACTGCAAAATTCATTTAGAAAATAAGGGTTAATAGTCTCTACATGTGTAGTGTTAGGAAGCTGAAGGGCTAAAATGATATTTATAGATTATACAGGAATTTCTGTTACTAAGTATGCCCTTATCAGTGACATTTTGAGAGGTGCTTTTAATATACCAAAGCATAAATGAAGGCTTCAGTCCAAGGCTGTTGGGGCTGCCCATTGATTTCAGGTCATCCCTTCTTTCTAAGACAGTAATTCTCAACCAAGGTGATCCTGCTCCTTACTTGGCAGTATCTGCAGACATTCTTGGTTGTCACACCTGGGGGTGCTACTAGTCTCTAGTATAGAGGTCAGGAATGCTGGTAAACATTCTACAATGCAAAGGATATTTCCACAAAATGAATTATCCAGCCCAAAAAAATCAACAGTGCTAAGCACCCTGCTAAAGAGTCATCACCACCACCAGCAACACTCAACAAACCTGGGACCAGAAATAATGCCTTCTCTTCCTTATAATATGATGGCTGGCCCTTCCAGGAAGTAAATACTATCAAATGGCTCTGACTTTTCATCCCCTACAGTACGAACTGATCAAATCAAACATTAATAAAAAAGAAGTTCTTGGCACCTTTCATTGTTTCTTTGTTTCTTTGTTTTTTTTTTTTGGTACCGGGAATCAAACTCAGGGCCTTGCACTTGCCAGGCAGGTGCTTATGCTACTGAGCTATAACCCCATCCCTGGCACCTTTCATTCTTACTGCAAAGTTTTTCTTGGAATAAAGGGAGGAATAAGTATGTGGGCAGTGGGAGGCGATGGAATACTGGCTTAAGAATAAGATAAAAGGAGCAAATAAAGAAGAAAAATTACCTTCTCCAACAAACCTGTAAAAGCATTTCAAATCACTGCAATTACACGCACCCAGAAGAATCTCCCTTCACATTCATGAGGTATTTTCTTCTAACCCTCATGCTATTTCAAGCTAAAATAACACTGTCAGTGAGTGGTTGTACGGCACCATTATAGGTGATAAGTAAATAGCAAAGACAGACATATTCCAGAATGTCTTCCACATGAACACAAATTCGACATGAAGCACTGCAGCATAATTTCTACCACTTCAATAGGCATCCTTGTTCATAATTCTAGAACATAAAACCCTAGCCTGTCTTAAACTGTAGAGCACTGCCTTAATGAAAATATGAGACCAAAGAATACCAGGAATGTCAGGGGTTTTAAAAGGAAGAGATAATGTGGCCCCTGGTCATAGGCCTTACACCTTTAAAAATCCTTTTTAAAGTACACCAGTTGCTATCCCTGTTAAGTTTATAAACAATTTTATTTGCAGAGATAGGTCCTACGCCAGTACCTGATGGTGGAGCTGCTAACAGTACCTGCATTTACAAAGGGAGGGAGGGAACTGATCACCAGAAGCTGCAGTGGTAGAAAAGGCTTCAAACATTGCCCTATCTTCCCCCAACACCTTATTTTATGGAATGGAAAAACACTGTGGAAAAGACAAGCCTTCCATTTTCAAATTAAACCCTTTTGAATTTTTCCTAACAATTTTTGCTAATTTACTCCACTTACTTTTCTTTAGAGTTTTCACAATATTTTGATGAGGCAAGTTCCCCTTCAAGAAAATGTCTTTTCAAAATCTTTGCACCTCACTAATCAATCCTTTCAGATTTTCACTCTACTTCTCTCTAATCCTCTCGATTTTTTTTTTAAAGATTAAAAAAGACTGCCTGCAAGTACAGAACTCTCCCCAGACCTATTACTGTTACTCACGGGCAAGGCAGGATCCTGCATAAATCTCATCACGCCTTGGTTGTTCCTGTTCAACAGTTTTGAATGATAGTTTCCTCATAACTTTGGGAAGTGGGAAGCCTAACAGTTGCGTTGTACATCTGCACAACTGGGGTTAAAAAAGTGAAAATGCACTATTCCTCTGTAGTGGGTTATTGTTGTTTTTACATCAGCTATGTCCAAGTCAGTATGTCCCACCAACGATACAGAGCCACCCCTCAAAACAAATAAATTTTGAATTTCAACATGTAGGATCTACATTCTGGGAAATTAATAGTAACTGGTTTCTGTAAGCAACATATTCTCTAATTCCTGACTCTTCCTAAACTTTGCATTTTGTTCGTCTCTTCTCTAGGTTGCCACTATCAAGTCCAAAAAGGTTCAGAAGGGAATATATTAAAAATAAAATATATTAAATAAAAGTCTGTAACTGTGTCAAACATGAAAATATGAAAAGAAAAGCTCCTGCAAAACTCAGGAGTGGTGTAAGTGATGAAAGTAGCTGTAAAAACCCCCAGGAATACCAATCACATAAGCTACAAAATGAAAACAGCAGAAAGGGGGAGCTTTAAAGCAGGTGGTTCAGGATGGAAAATGAATATGAAAACATAGATCTTAAACACTGCCAAGAAATCTTCCAATAGAACCCAAGGAGTGTGAAAGCTCTAAGCCTGGAATGTTGTTTCGCAGCTCTTCTTTTGAGAATCCTCTGGAATGCCACGACAGGATAGGACACAGACCACCAAATGACAAAGCACAAACTTTAAATTGGATGGAACTTACTGATTTTAGAAAAGAGCTGTTAAAACTTTTACCTCCATCCTAAAGTCCCTTTGCATTAAGTAGCAAAATGAACTTAGTATTAACTAAAATGGTTATTATCTAAGGGTCCTTAGAATCTCACAAATGAATGGCATTCAATGTAACAGGAAAGAAAAAGAAAACAAGTGGCTGGTTGTTTTGGCAAGAGATCTGAAATGGGAAGAGATTTATTCACATAAAATGATGAAGTATGGTTTTAGGCTCTATTTATGCATACAATGGTGAAATTTTTGGAAAATAATAATTGCATAAGTGGGATGTTAGAAACAATATAAGAGCCAGAAAGATGTACACTTGAAACTTGGCTTTTGCTAACTATTAAACTTCAGTCAAGCCAATTAGTCTATGTTTCAGCTTTCCCCTCCATAAAACAGGAACACTATCCCTATAATGCAGGGCTGTGGTAAAGCTAGTAAAAGGGAAAAAATGTATAAAGTACCTATCTTGTGTACATACCCTTAAGTTGGTATGTGCTGTTTTGAGGAAATCATTGCTTCCTAAATACTGAATTTTATCCCTTTAATTATTCAGTAAAAGAAAGGTGGGAGGAAAAAAAAAAAACACAAATCCTAAAGGATTCCATTGGAAACAGCAAATACACGAGAAAATTTAACAAGTGTCTGATCTTAGATTCCTAGGAACACTTAGACCATACTTCTTTACTGTACCCATCTCCTAACCTTCCATTTTCCTCCTTCCTGACAAACTATTAATATTCCTATGTAGGAATTATTAATAAAGTAATTTCTCTCTTTCTTCATGAATATACCAATTCCCTATAATTTCCCTACATTATATTTGGGGCACTGGTCATTTTTAACTTACTATCTCAAAACAAAACCCAGATTTCAAAGTCATCCTTGAAGTACATTCCTTAATAGTCAATGAAAGTAAATATATGGATATCAAGAGCATAATAATTTAATTCACTAAACAATTTCATAGCAACTTTCAAAGGACACACTATTTACATTTGGTAATTACTATCATTCTCTACAGTATTTACTTTTTGAACTACAGACTATTTTCTAAAATGAATTTCCACATTAATGAACTAAGGAGCCCGGAAACAAAAGATATTGGTGTCTATAATATCAGAAGTTTTATATGAAATCTCTTTTATCATAAAAAATTTACAAAGAAAGAGATGAATCCATGAAGAGTCAGAGTTCTTTACTGTGTGACTTAGTTTAACTTCTCTGTGCCTCTTGGTGTTCTACATACCCCTAATATGGGACCAGAACCTGGAAGTTAATAAAGATTAACAGAACTCTTTACATATACATTCCTCAGAAGACAGACTAGGTAAATATTCTAGCTCTAGGAAATGAACTAGCATCACAAATACCTAAATTTAAATTTACAAACAGGTAACGAGAAACAGGTCAGTCAGTC
>RJWT010045670.1:0-11577 GCA_004365215.1 Cuniculus paca
CTCTACTCATTCAATAGTCACTGACTTGCTAGAAAACTACTCATCAACCTACTTATTTAATAATTTTTTTCTTCTAAACCCTTCATCAACTAGATGCTCTGGCAAGATGTACTGTTTGCACTGTGACTTCTCTCCCCGATGTCTCTGTCACTGTGCACCTTTCCCTCCCGGTCTGAGAAGCCGGAAGCTTGAGCCTCAGCTGGCCTCACTCACCCCCTACTGCCTGTGGCCCCTTCTGGGAAGGAAGTGGTCTAACAGTTGATACAGGTCTTCCCTACGTCACAGTGCTCGCTAGTGTCAAGGGGACAGAGACATATGACACATCCCTCTGTCTCCTGGCAGGTCCCAGTGCCACAGGGCTTCTCTGCACAGGACCTGGCAGGGGCTGCAGCCCCCAGGGGAGAGGTAGAGGCTCAAGAATACAGCTGCCCAGGGACTGCAAGGCGCTCAGCACAGTGAGAGGCATGAAGGGCCCCCACACAGAAAGCTAAGGGGCCAGGTGTCTGGTGGCTGGCATCGCAGGCAGTGAGACAGTCACAATAGTAGTGGGGATTCCCTTCCTGGGGCTAAAGTCAGGCCACAGTCAAATAACTGTAATGCCTTGGATTGTACAGGCTTTAGCCCAACACAAAATAAATATTTGGACCTAAGTGTCACCAGCAGATTCACTCTCATCTTGAACTCACTCTGGGGGAATGGGGCCCAAGGAGAATTTTCAGCATTAGCTAGTCATCCTTCCCTGCCCAGTGCCTGTGCTCATGGCGGGTAATTCCACGGTGATAATAGCAGGCACTAACCTTTCTAAGTGTGGTCTGTGCAATGCTAAATGCTTGCTTTGTGTATATTTATATTCTGTTTAGGCATCTCTGAGATTTTTCTTTTTTTTTTGTTTTTGTTTTTGTTTTCATTTTACAAATGAGGCTCAGAGACTCACTGAGGCTGCACAGCTATTCTGTAGATCACTTGAGCTTGGGACCTTAAAGCTATGTGTGCCTCCTGCTACACTGCAGCTGCCCACAGTCTGATGGCCCAATGTGTTAAAGGGAAAAATCCCGACAATACCTGCAATGGAGGTTTCTGCTTCTCCGGATCCCTCTGAAGACGTGGGAACGGTGGCGTCTGTCGGGGAGGTGGCTGTTTCGGCCGTGTGGGTCTCTTCTCCCGAGTACAAAGGGCTTGAGGACTTGACTTCTAGATGCACCTCTGCAGGGTGCTGGGTCCATTGGGACTCTGGGGCACTGGTGCTGATGGTGACATCCAGCCCTGGGCTGTGAGCAGACAGCTCTCCGCTGGTTCCAGTCCTGTCTCCAGAAGCCACGGGAGTAGCCAAAGGTGTGCCCAAGGCCTCTATGCCCACCTGGAAGGTGGTGATTGACTTTTCATTTACTTCTGGAGCAGCTGACCCCTCCTGGGGGACTCCCACAAAGGTCCAGGGGCTGCTGCTTACGCCCAGGCCTGAGGCTTGATCAAGGTCTGCTTCATGGAGGGCAGAGGTGGTTTCACTTGAATCAGGGGACCCAGACGCCGCTCCACTGGCCTCAGGGACAGCAGATGCCCTCACACCAGCCTCAGGATAGGCAGATGACTCACTGCTGCCTTCTGGGACTGACAGTGCCTCTACTTCAGAGGCAGGGGATGTTGCTGTCATTCCACCAACGTCCCCAGATCCAGAGGCTTCCCCACTGGCCTCAAAAAGCTGGGGTGTGTATGTCACAGGAGGTCTTTGGCCGAGTTCCTGGGAAACAGTTGCTTCTGTTACACCCTCCACTAACTCGGAAGTGATTAACGTGACTTCTGGAAGTCCTGAGGTCTCCCCGCTGCTGCTGGTGGCTGCAGAGGATTCTCCACTTACATCAGCCGTGCTGGAAAAGTCCCCACTAAAATATGGAGTACTCAGTGGCTCTCTGCTGGGTTCTACCAGCCCAGATTGCAACCCACTTTGGTCCAAAAATCCAGACTGGTCGCCAGACACTTCTGGTGCTCCAGAAGAAGCACCACTGAGTTCCAAAATGCCTGAAGGCCCCTCTCCAGCTTCTTGGGCTGTTGGCTGCTGGGTTACAGATTCCACCAAGGTTCTGTCTACAAGAGAGATGGTGGGGAACCCGGATGGAAGTCCACTGCCATCATATGCCCCTGAGGGCAGACTGCTCCCAGCCTCAGCTCCAGAGAATTCTCCACTGACCTCAGCTACTCCACCTGGTAGGCCACTGAGTTCTGGAGCTGGGGATGTAAACCCACTGGAATCGATTGTTCCCGGAGACTGTTCACTGATGTCCACGCCCCCAGATGTGCCTGACAGATCTGTCTCCCTGGAAGGGAAGCCACTGAACTCCACAGACCCTAAGCCTTCTTCTTCTTTAAGTGTAGTAGGGGTCACTTCCATCAAACTGGTATCCAGAAACGTAATGCCAGAAGATTCTCCACTGCCACTTGTGGTGCCAGAAACCAGATCAGGGATTCTGGGTGTTGTCCCACTGACCTCTGGCAGTCCTGATGGCTGTCCACTGAGATCAGGCCCTGTGGATGTTTCTCCACTCAGGTCTGTTATACCGAATGGTTGACCACTGCCAAAAAGAACTCCAGATGCTTCTCCACTGACATCTGGTTGTCCAGAAGGCAGTTCACTGAGCTTAGTCACTCCAGAGGTCTCCCCACTGGGGTAAGGAAACCCTGAAGGCTGCCCACTGACCTCCAAAATCCCAGATGTTCCCCCACTGATGTCAGAAAACCCAGATGGCTGTCCACTAACACCAAAGAATCCAGATGTTTCCCCACTGATGTCAAGAGACCCAGATGCTCGGCCACTGACTTCAGTTCCTGAAGGGAGTCCACTTGTTCCCCCACTAATGTCCAGCTCATCAAAGGGCAGCCCAGATATTTCTCCTGTTCCACTGATGCCAATGGTTCCCCTTCCTTCCAGTTCACTTGCACTGGTGGCTGTGACCACTTCCACCAATGTTGTGTCCACTAGGGAAACTGTTGGGAACCCAGATGGAAGTCCACTAAAGTCAGGCAGGCCAGAGGATGGGGCACTTCCAAAGTCCACTCCAGAATACTCACCACTAAATCCAGAGGGAAGAGCACTTGTGTCGGGAGCTTGTCCACTTTCTACAATTTCAGAAGGCAGTTGACCAAAGGCCAAGTCTCCAGAAGCAGATCCTACCAAGTCTTCTTTTCCAGAAGAAAGTCCACTGAGGTCATCCTCTCCTCCAGAAACAGAGGTCTCTATACCTTCTCCAGAAGGAAGCCTGCTGATATCCTCTATTCCAGAGGCAGAAGTCTCTAGACTCTCTCCTCCAGAAGGAAACCCACTGATATCTTCCACTCCAGAGGCAGAGATCTCTAGACCTTCTCTTCCAGTAGGAAGCACACTTATATCCTCCACTCCAGAGGCTGAAGTCTCTAGATCTTCTCCTGAAGGAAGTCCACTGATATCACCTACTCCAGAAGTAGAAGTCTCTAGATCTCCTCCAGAAGGAAGTCCACTGACTTCCCCTACTCCAGAGGCAGAAGTCTCTAGACCTTCTTCTCCAGAAGGAAGCCCACTGGCTTCCCCTACTCCAGAGACAGAAGTTTCTAGGCCTTCTCCTCTAGAAGGAAGCCCACTGACTTCCCCTACTCCAGAGGCAGAAGTCTCTAGACCTTCTTCTCCAGAAGGAAGTCCACTGACTTCCACTGCTCCAGAGGCAGAAGTCTCTAGACTTTCTTCTCCAGAAGGAAGTCCACTGACTTCCACTGCTCCAGAGGCAGAAGTCTCTAGACCACCTTCTCTAGAAGGAAGTCCGCTGACTTCCCCTACTCCAGAGGCAGAAGTTTCTAGACTTTCTCCTCCTGAAGGAAATCCACTGACTTCCTCTATTCTAGAGGTAGAAGTCTCTAGAACTTCTCCAGAAGGAAGCCCACTAACTTCCCCTACTCCAGAGGCAGAAGTCTCTAGACCTTCTCCTCCAGAAGGAAGCCCACTGACTTCCCCTACTCCAGAGGTGGAGGTCTCTACACCTTCCCCTCCTGAAGGAAGTCCACTGACTTCCCCTACTCCAGAAGCAGAAGCTTCTAGAGCTTCTCCTCCAGAAGGAAGCCCACTAACTTCCCCTACTCCAGAGGTGGAGGTCTCTACATCTTCCCCTCCTGAAGGAAGTCCACTGACTTCCCCTACTCCAGAAGCAGAAGCTTCTCCTCCAGAAGGAAGCCCACTAACTTCCTCTACTCCAGAGGTGGAGGTCTCTACATCTTCCCCTCCTGAAGGAAGTCCACTGACTTCCCCTACTCCAGAGGCAGAAGCTTCTAGAGTTTCTTCTCCTGAAGGAAGTTCACTCACTTCCCCTACTCCAGAGGCAGAAGTTTCTAGAATTCCCTCTCCAGAAGGAAGCCTGCTGACCTCCCATACCCCAGAGGCAGAGCCCTCTAGGTCCTCGGCTCCAGAGGGCAGCCCAGCAACTGTAGGAGTGCTGGACCACTCAATTCTGTCTCCATGTCCTGAGGGTGGGCTGGAGCCTACTGTGGAGGTGAGAACACTGGAGTCAAGATCTCCGGAGGGCAGTCCACTTGCAGTGGCTCCTGGAGCTTCTCCACTGCCTGTGAAGTCACCACTGACATCAGGGGCCTCAGATGCCTCCTGGGAGCCTGGTAGCTCTGTGGCACTGGGCATCGCAGAAGAAGGTATATATGCCTCACTGGGCATCGCAGAAGAAGGTATATATGGCTCCTGAGAGGTGGAAGGCGCTTCCCAGGCAGAGGGCACTGCAGTTGCCCCAGGGCCCTCTGTGATTTCCTCTGCTGCTGTGCCAGTGGGAGGCCATATGGACGGGACCCCTGTGGGAAGGGAGGGAAGCCAGGTGAGGTGTGGGTGGAGTGACTCCGCTCCAGTGTAAGCCCATGCAAGGACACTGAACTCTGTCCTTCCCTGGGGAAACCTTTACCCCAAGAGTACAGCTGTGTTCAGATGCTTTACAATGGAATTGCTTAAGTCTTGGGGAAGAAGGAAGGAAGGAAGGAAGAAAAGAGGTGCTGTTGTTGTTGTTGTTGTTTTAAAGACAGGGTCTCAAGGGCCAGGGATCTGGCTCAGTGACCTAAATGCCTGCCTCACAAGCACGAGGTCATGAGTTCAATCCCCAGTGCTGCAAAAAAATAAAAAAATAAAAAAATAAAGACAGGTTCTCACTATGCAGTTCAGACTGGCCGTGAACTCACTGTGTAGCCCATCCTGGCCTTGAACTTGCAGCGAGTCTCCTGTCTCAGCCTCCTGAGTGCTGGCATCACAGGCATGCGCCAACATGCCCAGCTAGGAAGAAAACGAGGAAGGGAGGAAGAAAGGAGAGAAGGAAGGAAGGAAGGAAGGAAGGAAGGAAGGAAGGAAGGAAGGAAGGAAGGAAGAAGCTCCCCTCAGGACCACAGGCGATCCAGGCTGTGCTTTGTGAGACACTAGGGAACTACATCCACACAGCACACTGGATACAGGGCCACCAGTGATGACAACCACAGCCCCTCTTCAAGTACATTATCATCTCCTGTATCTAAATCTGTGGTTCGCAAAGTCTGGGCCCTGGACCAGCATCCCCTAGGGGGTTGATGGAGATGAAAATCCCCAGCCCCTGCCCCAAGCTTGCTGACCCAGAAGTTCAGCTCCTTCATACTTGCATACAGGGTGAGACCTGCCCATCTCAGTTGGTGCTATTTGTTCTGTAATTTTTTTTCTTTCTCTTCTTATTTTCAGTACATGAGACTGAACCCAGGGCCTCTGTGCTGAGCCTTCCCTCCCTGCTTTTCCTTTCTTATTTTGAGGCAGAGTCTTGCTAAGTTGCAAAGTTTCCCTGGGCTGAACCTGAAATCCTCCTGACTGAGTCTGTTGGATACTGGGACTACACGCTTACACCCTACTCCCAGCTTCTGGTGGTGTTGTCTGTAAACATGTTGTCTACTTTTTTCAATTCTGAGAGCCTTATAAGAGAGGACTTGAAAATAGAGAAAAACAAAAAACAAAACAAAACAAAAAACAAACAAACCACAAAAACCACTCACCATGCTAGATAATCATGGTCACATTCCTTTCTTTTGGTTTGGTTTTCTTTGGCATTTAGAAAACAACTAGCTGGGTTTTGAACCTTGCATGTACTTTGGTGCTGATTTCCCAGGTACACCGGAGTGCTGGAGTGGTTGGTGAGCTCGCGGTCCCCCTCTAGGACTGTCGGAGGGCTTGGGGATGGAAGCGCAGCTGTACAACAACCTGAGTTTACTGGTACCCAGAAGAGCATGGCTACGCATTTTAAAATACATATGAGAAACAGGCTGCCATGACCGTTTACAGTCATGATCTGACAGTTCTCTGTTTAAATGATTTTTTTTAAAAGGAAAGTAATTGAAATAAAAAGTCACAGCATGAACAATACCACAGATGGCCCCAGATGTGGCTGAAACCAGCAAGGTGGTGGGAGCTGAAGTTAGAGACGTGTGCTGCAGCACTGTGCCACTGGGCAGCTCCCCACAAGAGGCGGCCAGAGTCCTGTGCCAGGCCTCGCTCCCTGCCGGGCTGCCAGGACTCAGTTGCTCTTGCCCTGGCGAAGGGAGAGGAAAGGGCCACGGACAGGTGTGGCTGCGGGGCGAGGTCTTGGACTGGAATCCCACCTGCTCTACAGATGCCTCCTCTCCTTTGGCATGGAAAGAGGGAGGCTTTGCAGCCCTGGGACGTGGAGCAGTGTTACCCAAGCTGGGAGCCACTAGATATTAACAGTACTCCATGGAGTCGGGGGGCTTTTACAGGCTCTGAGGTCAGGTTTATTTGGGACCTACTGCATGCTTCTATGGCACATTAGCCTATCCATGGCTCTGAGAACATCCACAGTGAGGAAATCTGTAGATCTGCTGGTAAACCAGCATTTCTCAAACTTCAGTGGGCACAAAACACTTCTTTCTGACAAGGTTTGGGGACTGTGGCTTTCATCTCATGATGTGCTTTCTGATTTAATCACGACATTTTGGGTTTAGGGAGTTTTGGCAGGCCTGGGCCACAGGAGGGACATGGAAGAAGAGAAAGGCAAGGAGAAAGGTTCAGCAACCAACACCTACCCTGTCCCTGGCTCTTGCCTCTCTTTGGAGATCCTCCCGCAGGTGAGGGTGTCTGTGTAGGACAGTGTGACCGAGGACCTCTGCTTGGCCCAGGCCTGGGGTGTGTGTGCAGGAGAAATCAAGGAAAGGGAACACAGAGGATGTGTGTGTGCATGTCTCATGAACAAAGCTGTCCCTATCACTCTGGGGCGGGTCCTAGAGGGCAGCTGAAGTGGTCAAAGTTGTCCCAGAAGCACATTGGGCCAGTGTCAGGGCTGGGGACATAGCTTGGGTCCCAGGGAGAGAAGTCACCCCACTGTGCACACAGGCAGAAAGGGGTGTGTCCCTTCAGGGCATGCCCTGGAGCCCTGCCGCACTGACCTGGCAGAGGGGAGGTGCCCACTGAGGTGTAGGCCGGTTCCCATTCCGTCTGGTTTTCTGGCTCAGTGGTGAAGTCCAGGACTGCAGTTGTCTCCTCCCCTAAGGGAATAACAGCCACACCAGGCACTGCCTGGGTGACGATCCAGTCCTCCAGGCCTGCTTGGGGTGTGGGTGTGCCACTCTCCTCTTCTCCTGGAGAGGGCGCCACTGGAATACCTAAAGAGGAGCGATGGTGAGGAGACGTGAAAAGAAGCCCAGGCCCCTGGAGTAGGCCAGGCCATGGAAGAGCCCTCTGGCCACCCCAACCACCTGCAGTTCTGTGAGATGGCTCTTTGCCCTCTCTTTTAATAAGACCTACTTGCATTGAGTACACAATGTCATTGGTCCCATTTTACAAGTGGGGAAACCGAGGCATGGCACCACATTTATTGCCCAGGACCAGTGATTTAAGGGCTTATATGGGGGCCTTTTTTCTTTTTTGATACCAGGAATCAAACTCAAGGCCTTGTGCTTGCCAGGCAGGCACTGCACTGCTGAGCTACATCCCTGGCTCAGGGCCAGCAGCTTAGAAGTGGCAAAGCTAATGTTTGAATTCAGGCATCTGGTGCGACATCCTCATTCTCAGCTACTGTGGAATGTGGTCTATCTTGGGGACAGGGATTATGTTCAGAGTGTGCCAGGAACCGAAGCAGAAGGTTGGTATTTAAATTTCATACAGCCATCCTGGTGTTTGGAGGGGTGAAGGCAGGATTCATTGATCGGAGTAACTGTTCTGGCTTGGGGTGTGTGTAGGAGGGCAGAAGACTGGGGAAGATCAGAAAGGAAAGGGAATTTCTCTGCAGGATAATCTGGGAAGCTGAGTCTAACGAGTGTCAGGCTGGAGCATGGGGTTCATGGCAGGGAGTTTACTGGGAGACTGATTAACTGGGTCTCTGCCCAGGGCACAATTAGGTCTCATCGAATCCCCTGGAAAGGGACTGGGAGGCTTCTTCAGGCTGGTTCATTGGGACAGAACTCTGAATGGGTTTTAAAAGCGACCTTGGAAGTTTGGGAAACTTGGGAGCCATTAGGGATTTTATTTCCTTTAACATTATTTGGAGATGATCATAGACTCACAGGAAGTCACAACGACACTCAGCTTTGATGTACAATATGGAAAAAATGGCCCATATTATTCTACATCTACGTTCTGGCCCCTGTACCCAGGCCCAACTTTGATGGTGTGAGAACTCAACCAGTCAGAGCCCAGTAACACTTTAGCCCTGCCTCAACACCCCCCCCACGGTGTTGCTTGATGACATCACTCTCAGATGTGTAAGGGGTAATGATGGTTGATACATCAGAGTTGCCACAGCATAGATCAATAAAACATGAATTACAGTCGTTGAGAAAATACTTTCTTGGTTAAGCTCAGCATGAAAACATATATAAACAGGAGAGAATTTGATGTGGGTGAACAAATTAAAATCATATATATGCAAAACCATATATATATATATAAAATGCTTCATATGCATTATCCCAGTTCATATCTGTCTGCAACTGTTTTCGAAGCAGGAACTATTTTTATCACTATTTACTACAGATGAAGCAGAGAAACAGAAAGGTTAAGTCACTTGCCCAAGGTCACTTAGTTATTAAGTAGTAGGGGCATAATTCAAACTCAGGTTGGCCTGAATTTGGAGCAAGGTTCTTCACTTTCTCCTCTCTGTCTCAGGGAATTTTAGAAAGATGACCTTGCCTTAGGGTCAAAGCCTGAAGTCAAGCTAGCTTGAGTTGCCACACTCCCCCTCCTTGGTCTGCTGCTTGTTGCGGGCAGCCAGGGGCCAAGAGGGGGCACCCAGGGAAGGCACCCCCAGGCAGAAAGGGTTTAGGAAGTGAGGCAGAACGCATGCATACCTCGGAAGCAGAAGGCGTGGTGGCGGGACAGCGGGTCCGGGAGGCCGGTCTGGTTGGGATAGAGGTAGACAGTCCTCACGCCCGGCTTGTCCCCTCCGCAAGCTGGCCGCGGGGTGACGATGGGGTAGCGGAGGCTGCCGTCTGCCAGCCAGCCGGCGTAGCACTTGTCCAGGCCGCGTACCCAGGCTGCGTAGAGCTGACCGGTGGAGGCCAGTGAGGCGTTTTGGGATTCACAGAATGCCAGTGCCTCGTAGAAAGTGAACTGCTCCAGGCGTGTGGCAAAGAACACCTCTCCTGGGGACAGAGGCAGGTGGCGGTGTGACTGTCCAACCTGCTCCCCAGGCCAGAGATTCCCAGCATCCCCAACCTACTCGCAGTGGCTGACATCTGCCACCAGCCCAGGGCAGTCACACCTTGCGCTGAGTCCTTAGGTGCCTCTGGGTTTACTGGATTCAGGGCTTCCAGTGCTATAAGAGGCAATGAATGACCCAGCAGAGCTGGCTGAGCTGGGCACAATCTGCAGGACAAGTTTCTGCTTCTTCCTTTCCTTTTGGATTCTCCATCGCACGTGGGACCCCTCCCCTTGGCTCAGGCCCCTCCCATCCCAGCAACCTGAGCCTTGCACTTACCAGGGAGCCTCATGGGTGCTGTAGATCAGCCCTCACCCTGTGTGCTCAGCAAGGGTAGGGTCGGGTCCCAGCACCCAGGTGTGTGTGTGGGGGGGGCTCACAACTATTTAACAGTTGCTCATGCTGGGCACTTTTCACACACATCTCACTTAATACTAAAAAAAGTGATATATTTTATAGATGAGAAAACTGAGCCTGGAGGGGTGAGGTGACCTGCCCAGGGTCCTGAAACAATGGGTGGTAGTTCTGAAATTTTTTCACAACCCCAGCATTCCTCAAATTGTATTCAGCGGGATAGTGATTTGCTGATTTTCTTTTTCTTTTTTCTTTTTGTTTGTTTTTTGGCTTTTTTTTTTGGAGACAGGCTGGCCTGAGTGTTGGTGTTACTGGTGTGCGCCACCACGTCCTGCCAGGTGATTTTCATTGAAATTAAAAGATGTGAAATAAAACAAAGACCTGTGGTTGAATAAGCTTGGATCAGTGTGAGGTAAACAGATTTCTTATTGCAGGACTTCTCAGAGCCTTTCATTTGCTCATGGGCAATGGACCCTGTGTGTCACAGCACATGTGACATTCATGGGTAATAGATTGGTTTATGTACCCCTAGAACTCAGGGCTTTGCAAGGATCTGGGGCCCTGCAATGCTGGGGAGCCACCAGAGCCCTGGGGCAAGAGACAGGATAGAGGTGTGGGGCTGTGTGGCCCTTCTTCCTTAAACAGCACCCTTGCTCCTGGAGGGCAGTGAGGGGATGGGGCTTGGGGTGCTAATTCCCTTCCTCTTGGTCCCTCTCATCCCTGCCCATCCAGGGGTGTGAACGAGACCATGGCCTTACCCTCGAGCTTGTCTACATAGCAGTAGACATCATAGGTTTCTGAAGACGGACGTACGCCATAGGTCCTCACTCCAGGGCTGCTGTCCTTGTCACCCACACATGGCGTCCGTGGGCTCACGATGGGGTACCTGCAAAGGAGGGTGGGATGGGATGTTGAGCACCCATCCTGGGGGTTTCAAGGTTCAGGGAGGTGTTCAGGGTGTGTCTTGGGGTGTCTAATGGGATTCAAACCCAACACAGCAAGTTCCCAGGGTAGGGGGTTGGTCCTTGCTTCAGAGAATAGCCTGCTACCCAGAAGGGCACTGGGTCATGCTGGAAGGGCACTGGGGTTACAGGAGGGGTTTTCTAAAGCAGGGGCCTCTTCTGTATGTCTCTTGGTGCAAAATGACCTAAAATTTAATCCAGTGCCACTCACTGACCTTTTAGACTAGGATTCTGTTCTACGGGGGCATTCAGGGCGAGGCTACGGAGTCACTCATGAGCCCATGAGTCTATGAGGTGCTGAGTGCTGTACCCCACGAGAGCTCCTTCCGCCAGGTCCCTGGAGGCCAGGGGCTGGAGGGGTGGTCCTTTACCTGACAGTCTGGTCCTGCAGCCAGCCAGCGTCGCACTGCTCGTAGCCTGCCTCATAGGCGGCCTGGAGCTGCTCCGGGGAGGCCATGACAGCGCCTGCACTCAGGCAGGCCTGCTGCGCCTGCTCGAAGGTCAGTGAATATCGGTTGGAGCCGGGCCGGTAGTGGAACACGACCCCTAGGGGTGCAGAGAGGAGAGGAGCCAGAGTCACTCCCAGCTGC
>RJWT010045671.1:0-11583 GCA_004365215.1 Cuniculus paca
TGTGCACATGCTGCCAATCCCATGCTGCTCTGTGTCACCTCAGAGCCGAAACAGTGCAGCAACTGACACTGGACTGAAACCTCCAAAACCCTGAGCCAAAACACCTTTCCCTCCCTCCTTTTAAATTGACTCTCAGATATGCTACAGCGATCTCACACAGACTATACCACCTCAGAGAGATGGGAGATTTAACTAACAGGACACAAACTGCTACAAAGCCCAGTCACGACGGGCACTCAGCCCACACCCATCCTTCCTGTGTCACTCACGCAACACGATCAAGAAGAAGATACAAGAGACATTTCAGAGTGACTTTCACCAATAAAAACAGAAGATACTACAATCACTAAAGTAAATTTAAAAGGAAATACATAGACATCCATGTGCATCAATTGGATGGCTTAATATTGTTAAGATGGCAATGTTCCTGAAATTGAATCTACAGAGTCAGTCAGATCCCTATCAAAATCCCAGTTGGTTTTCTTACAGAAATTGACAGGATGATCATAAAATTCATATTAAAATGTAAGTGACCCAGAAAAACCAAAAACAAAGCTGAAAGACTCACTTTCCAATTAATTTCACACTTTACTACAAAGCTACAGTAACCATGACAGTGTCACACAGGTATAAAGATAAACATAGAGATAAATGGAGTAAAATCTAGAAATAAGCTCACACCTCTATGGCCAGTTGATTTTAGACAGACGTGTCAAGATCATTCAGCAGAGAAATAAAACTTTTCAACAAATGATGCTAAGAAAACTAGATAGCAACATATAACAGAATAAAGCTGGACTCCTCTATCTTATTCTATACGCAAAAATTAATTCAGAATGGGTCAAAAACCTAAATGTAAGAGCTAAAACAAAACTCTCAGAAGGAAACACACGTATAAATTTTCCTGATTTTGACTTAAGCAAGTTTCTTCATTATGACATCAAAAGCCAAGGAACAAAAGACAAAACAGATAAACTGGACTTTACCAAAATTAAAAAGTTTTGCACTTCAATGGTCATTTCTCATCAAAGTGACAAAACAACTCAAGAATGGGAGAAAATATCTGCAAACCACGTATCTGCTAACAGATTTTTATCTAGAATACGTAAAGAACACTTACAACTCAATTTTTTTAAAGACACAACTGAATTATAAAATGGACAAAAGGTCTGAATAGACATGTCTCTAAAGAAGACAGACAACTGGACAGCACGGTCACAGAAAGAGGCTAATCATAACCAGTCACCAGCGAAATGCCAAGCGAACCCACGGCCAGAGTTCACGTCACGCCCGCCGGAAAGACCAACACGGCCGATAACAAGAGTCAGGGAGGACACGGATAAACTCAACTCTCAGTGTTGCTGAAGGGGATATAAAACGACACAGCCACTCCGGAACACTTGGTAGTTTCTGAAAGTTAAACATATGACCCAGCAATTCCACTGCTACCATAAACCCAGTGTACACAGACTTAAAAAACTTCCACACAAATGTTCATAGCAACACTATTCATAATAGCCAAAACCAGAAATGACTCAAATATACATCAAATGATAAAAGGTAAACAAAATATGGTAGTCACACAATGAAATATTATTCAGTCATATAAAAAGATGAAGTACTGATACATACATGCCATTAACGCAGATAAACTGTGAAAATGCTGTGCAGACAAGAATCAGAAATGAAAGCTCACAAATTGTACGGTTCCATTTATATGACATGTCCAGAATAGTGAAATTCATAGAAACAAAGTAGAAAGAAGAACAAGTAGCAGTTGATAATAATAATACAAAGTGGCTTTTGGGGATGATAAAAAATGCTCCAGAATTAGTGATGATTCTAAAAAGCATCAAGTCTATATACATCTTTTTAAATTCAGGCTGAGGGTGTAGCTCAGTGGTGGACTGTATGCTAAGCATGATGAGGTCCTGAGTTCAACCCTTTGCACCACAAAAATAAATAAAAACTGCATACTTTTAAAAAGTACATTGTATAGTTATGTGCAATACATCTCAGTGTAAAAAAAAACTGATGCTCAAACTATTCAAGCTGCAATGTCATGCTACTGCCAAGTTACAACTGTCTGTCCAAGCCATCTGGATACTGCTTCCAGTGAACCAGCAGGCAAATGTCGACTGTGTTTTGCCAGAATTTGCATACCTAGGGGTCTTCCTAAACTTTGTTGGCATTCCTGTTCTGAGGTAGGAACCTCCTCCTGTTGGAACTCGTTCCGCCTGAACACTGCTCCATCTCTAAGGGCTTCATCATCTCCAACAATCCTAATGGATTTGCTTGTCTGTTTGGATTTTGTTTGTCTAGAGTAACTAGGCCATTCACAGTAACATCCAAAAAAAAAATGAAACACCTAGGAATCAACCTAACAAAGGATGTGAAAGACCTCTACGTTGAAAACCACAGTACTCTGGAAAGGGAGATTGAAGATGATACTAGAAAATGGAAAAACATCCCATGCTTTTTGGTAGGAAGAACCAATATAGTGAAAATGGCCATACTTCCAAAACTGGTATTTAATACAACTGCAAACAAAACTCCAATAGCATATCTCGCAGAATTAGAGAAAACAATCCTAAAATTCATCTAGAACCAGAAGAGACCCAGAATAGCAAAGTCAATCCTGGGCAACAAAGGCAACACAGGGGACATCACAATCCCTGCCTTGAAATTATACTATAAAGCTACTACGATAAAAACATCAAGGTACTGCCAAAAAAACCAGACCTGAGGATCAATGGAACAGATAAGAAGATGCAGAAACAACTCTAGACATACTAAGCTACCTTTAACTTTGACAAAGGTGCCAAATGCATTCACTGGAAGAAAGACAGCCTCTTTAATAAATGGTGTTGGAAAAACTGGCTCTGCACATGCTAAAGATTAAAATTGAACCTGTACCTTTCACTATGCACTAAACTAAATTCAAAATGGATCAAAGACCTAAATATTAAAACAGAAATATTAAATCTGCTGGAAGACAGAATCGGTAACACTCTTGAAGACATTGGTGCCAGCAAAGACTTTATGAACAAAACCCTGATTGCACAGGAACTTATCAGAAAGAATCAACAACTGGGATCTCACCTTATTAAAAAGCTTTTGCACAGCAAGAGAAACCACCAAGAGAATGAAGAGGTAACACAATGTGGGAAAAAAATGTTTGCCAGCTGTTCCTCAGACAAAGGATTACTATCGAGAACACGCAAAGAACTCAAAAAAAAAAAAAAAAAAGAAAAATCAGTCCTCCAAAATTTAAAGACTCAATGCAAAAATGGGCATCTGAGATGAATATATACTTCTTAGATGAGAAAATGCATCAGCAAAAACAATATAAAAAAATGTTCAACCTTACTGGTCATTCAAGGGATGCAAATTAAAACAAGATTCCACCTCACCCCAGAAAGAATGTATATTATCAAGAAATCAAGCAATAACAAATGCTGGAGGGGCTGTGGGGAAAAAGGAATTCTTCTCCACTGTTGGTGGTTGTATAGACTGGTGCAACCATTGTGGAAACCAGTGTGGAGATTCCTCAAAAAACTAGGACTGAAGGTTCCATTTGACCCAGTTATTCCCCTTCTGGGTATCTTCCCAGAAGAATTAAAAACATCTCATCACAGTGATACATGTATACCCATGTTTATAGCAGCACAATTTGTAATGGCCAGATCTTGGAAACAACTCAAATGCCCATCAACCACAGAATAGATAAAAAGATGTGATATTTTCATACAATGGAGTAGTACTCAGTCATACGGAAAGATAAACTTGAGACTTTTATAGGTAAATGGATACAGCTAGAGACCATATCTGTAAAATAAATCAGACTCACATGTACAAACATCATATTGTCTCCCTAGTGTGAAAAACTGAAAGAAATGTGTATGTGTGTATATAGTTAAGATAGTTCTACTACTAATTTCTCTTAGTTCATTGAAAAGAAAGGTTTGTGCTAATACTGTTTGGACAATTAAATGCAGATATCTTGTATTCTGAATACTAATTTAAAGATAGCAATCCACAATGTATTAACCATTGTTACCCTCTAATTATCATGTTTTGAAATTTTATTTTTCTCTTTAAAAAAACTAAAAAACTTTTTTAAAAGGGTAATTAGGCCAAAAAATAAAGGCTTGAAGCTACATGCAGCAGGACAGTGAGTTGTACCAGGGCATGAAACTGACACCATTTGTTTTTATGCTCAGAGGTCAGTTTTGCTGACTGCCTGCTCACCCATGAGGCTGCCTGGAACTGACTATGAAGAACTAAGATATTATCATCACCTGAATAAACTGTCTGGTCTGGGATGTAAAAATAATTATGCAAGCCAGAAGCACACAGATACACTCTATCAAGTTAGGGGAAAGAGAGTAACAGTACAGCTGAGCTCCTAACAGTACAGCATGGCTCACTTGGGGCTCTCCGTGTCCTCAGGGTTGGCCCTGCTTTAGCCCCACACCTGTGATCAATCTCCAGCTTCACCGCTCCCTACACATTCTCAAGTCATCATCAGTGACTTAAGAAGAGGACAGAGATCTTCAAACACTTCTTTGGATTTATGTAATTCTTACATCATGATACTTACTGTACTTCATGTTGTTCCAAGCAGATATAAATTTAGTTTTTAGCTTGTCAACTTCATCTGTTCCTGTGGCCTCCATATTCAAACTCTAAAGAAAAAGCCATCACTTGATTGCATTCTTCTGTAGAGTTTAATCTTCTGTATTGACTTTAAAAATTAAGGAAAAATAAGGTACATATTATATGGTGCCAGACTGATAAAAGTTACTTAAATGATTCCATACAATTTGAAGTGAAAATTCAACAGACCAATTTCTCATTTTAAAGCCAGAAGTCCTACAGAATATGATATTTTAACCACAGAAAACATGCAATGCCAAATATGTAACAATATAATTCTCTCACTACACCAAACAGTAATCTCGCGGATCACTCATGGTTGGACACCGTAAACACAGCACAGCTGCGGCACTTCCCAGCCCAGACCAGCCCATTTTACTGGAATTAGAAAAAGTGATCTGAAATCTTACTTAAAATGTTCACTGTCTTCAGAATGGAGATTTCCACTTGTATCAAGTCACTACTTCCATACATAGCCTGTTTTGTTTTACTTTTTAAATTACGGCATTTCCTACATTTCCTTCCTATCTCAATACTAAAGCATCTTTACAAACACAGGAAAGGTTTAAATTTATAACAGAAAATGTTTTCTTACTTTAAAATATGATTAAATGTAGCTCGTAAGTGTGTGCTTCATAACTTCACTTGAGGAAAAATTGAGATGTGTGATATAATCTGAAAAAGGAACAAATTATAACTGAAAATGCTTGTGCTTATTTGCAACAATTCACAGTTTACTTTTTAAGAAGAGAATGCTGCACAGAACATTAGCCTTATAGAGTTATACATACATACTCAGAAATACTGATACATTCATTTCTCTTAAGAATAGGCATTCTGTTTTGTAATCTGTATTAAAAGCTATTATACCTTACGGTTTCAGGGTGGAAGAAAACATGATCTACTGGAAGAATTTTGAAAAGTCAGTATGTCTAGACTACAGAAAGTCCAAAAGAGACAAAGTTTTAGAGTCAACACAGGAAGGGTTGGAGCACATACAGCCTTGTAGACCAGCATAAGAATTTTGTTCTAAGAGCAGGAAAATTCAGGGCTCGGGATACAGCTCAGTGGTACACAGCACCTGCCTGGTCGTGAGGTCGTGAGTGAGGTCGTGGGTTCGAATCCCAGTACCAAAACAAAAAAACAAGAAAAAGAGCAGGAAAATTTGAACACATCTGCAGGCTTGATTTTTTATACCAGCAAGGAGTTCTCACAGGGCGGCCTTCTCCACTGTAGCACTCACCATGCTACTATAGTCTGCAATTACTTGTTTCTTCCCCATCTCTCACAATAGACATTAAATATTTTTGAGTGTCCTCAATTTCTGCCTGGCATGTATCTCAAAATAATTTATTAAATGAATCAATGAACTGATAAATTAATGAAATATAGATACTGTATACTGATAGTAGCACTCTCACCAAAATGAGAACCTTTTTAAACTGACAACTAAAATAAAGAAAATTTTTCTTCAAGAAAACTGCATACATATTTAGCAAAACCTGGAAAAGCAAGAAAAAGTTCATGAAATGTGTAAATGCTATACAGTGCATCTACACGAGGGACTGTGTCCATTACAAACGTGGGTGAGGAGTTTGCCAAAATGGGGACACTGCGTGGGATCTGAAGCTTGGACACCGCCACGCACAGGTAGAGGGAGGGTCAGAAAGAATACGCCAAAACGGTAACGGTTTCCCTGTGCTCTTATTTTTATATCATGACTGTCCACATTTTCCAAATATTATCCAAAGCATGCAATTTTTTTGAGAATTTAAAAAGCTGAATCTTCGCTGTGGACCAGATCTCAAGACAAAAGGCAAAACCATGCAACTACACTCAAGTAAATAGTTATGGATCATCTTGAGGAAGCCAGGAGCCACCATCCCAACCCCCTATAGGAAGTCAAAAAATGCTCGCTTGCTTGCTACTGAAAGGTTTCTGTCCAAATATAAATTACTGGACATTACGATGGTGGTCTAGCCTGACCACTTCCCCATCCCTCCCCTTCAGCCCTGATTACAACTTCCTCCTTCCCTTCCCACGTGCACCAAAATTCCCATCAGCGTGTTACACACCATCAGTGCTCGCCCGAAGCACTGTTTCCTTCCGGTCAGGGGTCATATAACCCCGGCCTCCTCCGTACCTGGCAGAGGAAATAGCTCAACCACACCAGTGGCATTCCTCTCCGCATCCTCAGCCCCTAATAAATTTCTCCTTTTGGTACCTTCTGCTTCTCTATTGCACCGGAATACCCTAACATTTGGTGCCATGACTCGGATAACAGTGAGAGTGGCCCCCGAGATTACCCGGTATTGAGCCCCCCTGTTTATGAACCACCCTTTCCTTGCTCTGGGACCTGCTTATTTGCCGTTGCCACTTGCATCCAGCACCAACCCACTTCATCTGTCACAGGTGAGCTACCGTTCCATTCGGAGTTTCCCGTTTCCACTTCTCAGTCCATAAATTCGTGAGCTCATGTGGGAAACTGCTTACTGTCCCTTGGATAAAGATAACAGTTCTCATGTTCCTTGGGCAGACACCGCGAGGCAGAATTTTTATCGTCTGGTCCATGGGACCCCACTCATACTCTCGTGATGGCTGATGAGAATGGGTGTTGGGACCATCTTTGTCACACTTTCAAAACAGGTGATGACCTCTTTTGAAAAACGTGACCTGGGACAGGTTTCACACTCCTTGGGCAGGGCTTACCACTCTCATAGGTCGAGGCAAGGCTGCTCTCTTTGGCTCACCTCTAATTCAGTCACTATGGGGAATACTATTTCCTGTCCCCCCAAAACACACACCTCTGGGGTGCCTGGTTCATAACCTTGGTGCCTTTGGCCTTACAAAGGCCACAAAAGCCAAAAAACTGATCTTTTACTGCCAGGAGGCTTGGCCGACCTGCCAGCTTAATTGGTGGCCAATAGCCTAAAGGGGAGACTTTTGCCCCCTCTCTCCTGCAAGATTTATATGACTTTTGTCCCAGCAATGGCAAGCCAGCAGCAATCCCTTCTGTCCTGGCCTTTTTCACTCTGACAACGTGCCCTCCTCTCACTTTCTCCCTTCCCTCCCGGCCAGACCCCTCAGACAATGCGCCTCCTGTCTTCACTCTCCCTCCCCCGTATCCCAAGCCCAAACCCCTCGGTCTTCTCAACCAGAGGTTCCCAAGGCCCCTGCCGCATCCTCTTCCCTTTCCAACCCCCAACAGTCTCTAACTCCTCCTTTACCCCCTCCCTAGTCTCAGACTCCTCAATTCCCTCAGCCTGAGCCATCTATTCCATCAGATGGCTCCTCTCTTGTGCCACCATTTTCCCCACCAGCTCCCCACACTCGGTCTGGTGTCTCAGCCACCTAACAAACCACATGGTATCCAACCATCTTGTGATCCCATGCCATTTGGTTCTCAGAAGCCATCTTGCTGCAGGTCACATAAGGGACAGCTGCCATCTTGTGGTCCTCCACCATGTGACAATTCACTGCCATCTTGTTGTGGCTCCCATGGTAACCAGCTGCCATCTTGTATTCCCTCACCATGTGACCAACAGCTGCCATCTTGTGGGCCCTATGACCAGTCGCCACCTTGTGGCTACTTGTTATATGGTGCCGAACAGTCATCTTAAGGTCGATCACCCTGTAAATGCCCACAGATGTCTGCAGAGTGGTTGGCTGCTAGCTGACCATCTACACCTCCCACTCCACACCCTTCTCAGCCTCAATCCCTATTCCCCCATGGGAACAGGCCAGTCCCAGGGGACTAGTTCATAGTCATGTTCCTTTTTCTCTCGCCAGCCTATCTCAGATTAATCATAAATTAAGTTCCTTTTCTGTTGGCCCACAAACTTATATTAGAGAATTTAAATTTATAACTAATTGTTCTGATTTACTTTTTTTTTGTGGCACCGGAGATTGAACTCATGACCTCGTGCTTGCCAGGCAAGCACTTAGGCCACTGAGCTAGATCCTCAGCCCTTTGTTCTGATTTAGATTTCAAGGATGTTTATGTAATTCTAAACTCCACCCTCAGCTCTCAAGTGCAGGCTCAGCTATGGTAAGCTGCTTGAGAAAAAGCTGACCACAGACATACCCTTGGTTTGCTATTCTTATTTCAAGAGATCTGTTAATTGACCTACTAAAAGATTAATTCAAATTGGCCAAATATATTTGAGTGCACTCTGATTGTATAAAATGTTTCTGTTAAACTGTATATGTTTCTATGTCCAATCTGTACAGGTTGTCTACATATGTTTCCAATGCTACTTGAGTCTCTCATTGTTTAAAAAATTACTGGGTTAAAATAATTAAAGATAATCCCGTGGGGTAGAGAGAGATTAGACAAGACTTCAATTGATAAATAAGAAAGCAGCCACCTGGTAACCTTTAGCCAGTTCTTACTCATTAATTAAAAGCCCCAATAATCTCCAGAGCCTATGGGAGACACCCCCTCTAAAGTTACGAAATATATTAAGGTTCTTGATTTAAAGATGCTAATACAAAGGTTTCATATGGCTAAGACAATTCATTATTGCTGATCTTATGGAATATTCATGCCTTCAAATATACAAATTTAAAATATAAAATTGAGATTGTTTATGACGATAAACATCTTTCAGGCCCAGACATCTATCTGCCTTTTTCTTATACACCAGCCAGCAGATTCAATTCAAACCAACACCACTCAAATGATAATTTTTTAAACAGAAATTTATGTAATATATAACAATGTCATAAATTTCTTCAATGATCTCATATCAAAAATGCAAATTCAGGTGTGTTATAAAATGTCATCTCAAATGTTAAAACACCCATGTTTAACAAAAAATAACCGTTCTATTTAATGTTCTAACATGCTTGATAGTTAGACTAATGTAAAACCAGACTTTCATGAAGGGACAATTCTTAATAACTCTTATTTTATTTCCCAGTCTGCCCCTGACATTCGGGCGAAACTACAAAAGGCTAAACTTGGCCCTCAAACCCCACAGGGAGACCTTCTTAATATGGCTTTTCAACAACAGAAATAAGACACACACACACACACACAAAAAAAAACTTGCTAAATATCAATCTGGTCTTTTAGCAGTGACACTCAGGGCTCCTAAGACAGGTAAACCAAAACAAGGCGGAGCTGCCTGAGCCCCTTCCAGACCATGCTTCAAGTGTGACAAGGAAGAACACTGGGCAAGAGAATGCCCCAATCCACAACCTCCTCTGGGGCCTTGCCCCCTCTGCAATCTCAAGGACCACTGAAATAGCAAGTGTCCTAGTCGCCAAAGAGCAGGTAAGCCATCCTCTAATTCCTTGCCCTCACAGGAAATCTCGTCACCATCGGATTCATCACTGGCTGATCTACTTGGACTTGCTGCTGAAGAAGAATGACAGGACTTGGAGTTCACAGCCCCCATTAAGGCATCTTTCTTGGAGCCCCAAGTTTCACTAGAGGTCTCAGGTAAGACACTTTCTGTACTTACAGACATGAGGGTGACATATAGTGTTCCTCCTGAGTTTTCAGGCTGTTGTATTAAGTCCTCAGTCTCTGTAGTGGGTGTTGACAGCCAACCTACACAGCCTCTTCAAACAGGGCCCATCCCATGCAGGTTTCCAACTCTCTTTTTCACTCATAGCTTTCTAATCATACCAACATGTCCCACTCTCTTAGGCAGAGATCTTCTCCAAAAACTTAACTTCTCCTTTACCTTCTCCCTCCCCACAGCTCTCATCCTCCAAACACCAGTGCATCACAAAGCCATCCCCTCCTTTCACTCCTTTCCTCATTGATCCCACAGTGTGGGACACCTCCAACCCTAGCCACGCTACCCATGCTATACCTGTATTAATTCATCTCAAAGACCCTTCAATCTTTCCTTGCATTCCCCAATATCCTATAGCTCCCAAACATCTACAGGAGTTTAAACTTATAATCAAGCGTCTTTTAGGCAATGGTTTTCTTAAACCTACCCATTCGCTCTATAATACCCCCATTCTCCCAGTACTCAAGCCTAATAGGTCCTATCATCTGATGCAAGACCTTAGGGTAATCAAAGATACTGTTACCGCAATTCACCCAGTGGTGCCAAATCCTTATACTATGCACTCTCATATTCCTCCCTCCACCACTCACTTCATAGTCCTAGACCTCAAAGATTTTTTTTTTAAGCCATCCCCCTATACCCTGATTGTCAGAATTTCTTCACATTTACGTGGACTGACCCGGACACTCTCAAGTCTCAACAACTTACCTAGTGCTCCCTCAAAGGTTCAAAGATAGTCCTCACTTTCTTTAGCCAAGCTCAGAGCACTTCCCTGGGCTCCTACCTTTCTAAGCCCTTTTAAACTCATGTATGGCCCACCATTCCTACTCCACAACGTGAGACCCCTCTGGGTCTGGGTTCTCATCTCACAGTGACACAGCCACAGCTCTCTAAACCCCCAGCCTATAATTTCCCAAACATGATTCAACTGTCAGACTTTACATTTCTCATGTTTCCCATTCTCTCCAGCTCAACCCCTAGCCCAGAAACAAGTCCTACCCACACTTTCATCTTTACCCTTGCAGATGGGGGAGTAACTGCCTCCTATAACTTCACCCCTCCTAACTCCATGCTCATTTTTTAGATTCTTCCTCACCATAGCCTTGGTGAAACGACACATTTAGATCATGGATACCTTTCTTCTACCTCTACTGGGTCCTTTAATTATGACAGTTACCTGCCTCCTCAAAACACCTTGCTTTTTTTATTTTTCTCCAATCTAGGATGTGAGCATTCACCAAAGATGAACTCCTTGTCCTGGCTGAAACCCCTGGTACCAGCTCCTTCCTACATGGACATCAACCGTCATCCTGTCAAACCTCCTGACCCCCAACACAAGGCCCCCGCCCAGCAGGAACAACACAAAGATGGGAATGAAAGGTTTCTGTCCTAATAT
>RJWT010045672.1:0-11596 GCA_004365215.1 Cuniculus paca
ATAACTAATCCTCCATTTGAATGTAGTGCTGTTCAGGAGCCTAATCTGAAGCTACTATTCCTAATCCTTCCTTTACATCTGGGCAGGACCAATCAAAATGCACCCTTCTAGATCCTTCATTTACATATGGTGTGAGGCTGAATGAGGCTTTTGACAGGCATTGTTCCAATGTCATATTTATATAAGGTGGGGACAGTCTAGGTACTTTGAATTAGGGCCCTGTTCCCTCTGTCTGCAGGGCCACTGTAAGCCTTCACAGGCCTATTACTTTTCTGTGGGTGTACTACTTTCTTCTTCAATAAGTCTATGCTTTTGCTGTGTTTTCTGTGCATCTTTTCTAAATTATTTTTTAGGACACCCAAGCCCTAAAAAGAAGCCCGGGAGGCCCCCACCTGTAACACTTTCATTATTTGTTTAAAACAGTAAGAGGACTATGTGGGCTGGCTGGCTGGCTGGCTGGCTTTCTTTCTTTCTTTCTTTCTTTCTTTCTTTCTTTCTTTCTTTCTTTCTCTTCTCCTTGTCTTCAAAGTTCATGATGATCAAGTGAATGCTTAATTTATAAAATTAAAATTTTCAATCCCTCATTAAAATGAGTTTCTGAATCACGGTGACAAAGAGGAAGCAGCATTCAAAGACGGCTCCAGGATATCCACCAAAGTCAGTCATTGTGTGGAGACGGGTTAGTAGAGAGATCAACCACAGGAATGCAACATAAATGGGTCAGTGAGCCAGTGAAAGGCAGAAAGAGAAAGCTGGAATAGGAAACTAAAGCACCCCCAACTCGGTTGCTGCTCCTAGGACAAAGTTGGGGGGTACCACATTGCACTCACCCAGGCACCATCACTATCAGTGTTAGGCTACCTGAGTGGTCCTCAAACTGGGAAATGGTTTGGAATAATGGAATCAGAGCAATAGTGGAAACTAAATGGTTGTGGAGAGGCCAGAGTGGCAAACACTGGGAGCAGAGTATGACAAACTGGTTGTCTCTTCTACTCTCTGGCCCTTGAGGGAACAACAGACAAAAGAGCACTTTGGGGACTGGGTCAGGGCTTAAGTCAGTGAGCAATTGGTCAGACAATACTGGTTCAGCCTTCAACCTCCCTGGTGCTGCGCAGAGGGGGGAAAAGTGCCAGAGAGAGACTCAGAGGAATGGGGCAGTGGGAACCTACAGCAGCTGGGGAGAGGAGGCACAGCCTGCATTAGTTGAGAAAACTTCCTCCAGGAACCTGGGTACCACTGAAATCACAGGAATCAGGGTGAGCTTAGTCATGGGAACTGAGAGTTTTAGAGACACAGAGAAGAACAGCATGGAATATCCATGAGGTTGTGGGTATCTGGGCACCCCAGGCAGAAACTTCTGGAAGAGAGCAGAGTAAATGCTTCAGCACAGACCTGGTGAACTCTGAAAGATCCTGAACTCGGTATGCTAAAGGCAGCAGTGGTGAGAAACTGCAGGGACATTTACTCCAACCAACAAAATAAGACCCTTCACACACTTTGTTCTTTGTAGTTCTTTTACTTTCTTTTTGTCTCTTTCTTGTTTCTCTTTTTTTTTTCCTTTTTATTAATACTTTGTTTTTGTATATGTGTGCATAAATCTCGTTTACTTATATTTTTTGCATTGTAATAAGTACATTTAACATGCTGAAGACAGGATTGCAGCTAGTGTTTGCAAAAGGAAACATTTTTTAAAAATAACAAGGAATCAAGAAATACCAATTCTATGGCTGCAAGACAAGGCAAAGGAAATAATTTAAGAATGATAGGCATCAATGAAGAAACAGAGGTCAATACAAATGAAATAAAAATTCTATTTACAGAAATAATAGCAGAAAACTTCCCAAACATGGGAGAAGAATCTGATATACAGATAACTGAGGCATATAGAACTCCAACTAGCCATAATCAAAGTAAATCTACACCCAGACATATAATAATCAAGATCCCAGAAATTCAGCACAAGAACAGAATATTAAAAGCTGTTAGAGAAAAGAAACAGATCACCTATAAAGGAAAACCAATCAGAATCTCAGCAAATTTGTCAACACAAACCATCAAGTCAAGAAGAGTTTGGAGTGAACTGTTTCAAATCCTGAAAGAAAACAACTTCCAATCCAGACTGATGTACCCTGAAAAACCTTCTTTCAAAATGGACGGAAAAATAAGATACTTCCATGATAAAGAACAACTGAAGGAATTCATGACCACCAAACCAACCCTACGAAGTGTGCTCAAGGATACTCTAGAGAGTGATAAATATGACCATGGTTCCAGCAACAGCAGCAGAGGAGGATCACCAAAAAAGATAGGCAGTTGAATGAAGAGGAAAAGCAGAGGGCCAACAACAGGGGGCTAGCATGGCAGAGACAAACCAATGTATGCTGATTGTAACCAGTAATGTAGATGGCCTCAATTCAGCAATAAAAAGAAATGCAGGGAGAATGGATCAAGAAACAGGATCCATTAATATAAGAATCATATTTAATGCTAAAGGAAATTCATAGACAGAAAATCAAAAGGGAGAAAACAATTGATCTGAGTGACAGAAGACCAGAAAAAAGCATGAGTATTTAACCCAGCAACTGCAGAATGGATAAGAAAGATATGGCATTTTCATACAATGGAAAGCTACCCAGCTAGGATAAGTAGGATAATCTTGATGTTCTTTGACTGCAACTAGAGATCATGTTCATGGGTGAAACAATTTGAACTCATATGGGTGAACACTAGTATAAAAAACAGGAGTTAGTGGGATGCAAAAACACAATAGATATTATAAAAGTGATAGGTGAGGAAGCACCTATGAGGAAAAGTTAGTAACCAGTGTTAATTTCTTATTGCCTTGTCTTGAACTCTTCTAAGGTTTGCACAATTTTGTTAGGTTTGGTTCTGTTGTGTCTTGGTTCATTAGATTTTACGGTGTCAGATGGTATAGGCAGCTAGTTTGAACATAATGGGATGTATTATGGTAATCATGGTTGGTTTCTTATTATCTCATTTCATAGTCCTATAATGCTTTCATTTTTGTGTTTAATCGGTTTTACTCTGTTCTGTTTTGTTTGATTTTATTATGTATGATGGTATGAACAGCTATTTTGAAGAAAAAGAGACATAGTAACCATTGCCCATTTCCTGTTATTTGGTTTTGAAGTCCTGTAATACTTTCATTCTTTTGTTTTGGTTGGTTTTAATCTTTTTTCTTATTATTTGATGTCACTGTGTATGAGGATATGGACAGCTATTATGAATAGAACAAGAGACACTATGGAAGCCATTGTTGATTTCCTATTATCTTGTTTTGAAGTCCCATAATGCTCTCATTCTATTGTTTTGATTGGTTTTATACTATTTTGTTTTGTCGAATGGTATTGTGTGTGAAGGTATAGATAACTACTACAAAGAAAACAAGAGACCTTATTTTATCTACTGTTGATTTCCTGTTGTCTTGTTGTGAAGTCTAGTGTTACTTGCATTGCTCTGTTCTTATTTGCTTTGTTCTGTTTTGTATTGTTTTATTCTCTTTAAAATAAAAAATAAGTAAATTTAACATGATATCTACCTTTTATCATTAGATTTTTTTTTATTAGTACATGTTTTCAGTACCTAATGTTTATATTCACTTTAGGGAGCAAGTACATGTACCTAACATATCTTGATTCTTTTCATTCCCCTTTCCGGCTCCATCCTTTTGTTACTAGAGCCTCCATTTTTGTTGTTACTATTACTACCTTAATTCATGTTTGTGACATAGTGAATACATTCATTTTAGGTAGTTGGTGTATGTACATGATACATCTTAAATCTTTTCACATACCCTTCCCTTCCCCCACCGCTGTTCTTGGTGATCTCTTAGTCTCCTTCCTGTTTGTAAAAGTGATTTATTTGTTTATTTTTACCAATCTTTTATTTTTCTCTTTACTTTATTTGTACTTTGAATTTCTCATATGAGAGAGAAATTACATGGTATTTAAGCTCATTTGTCTGATTTATTTCACTTATTATGTCTTTTAAGGTGCTTCTATTTTTCTACAAATGTCTTGAATCTATCCTTCTTTATAGTTGAGTAGTATTCTATTATGTACCACATTTTCTTTATCCATTCATCTGTCGATAGACATAGAGGTTGCTTGTAAGATCTAACTATTATAAATTATGCTGCTATAAATATTTGTGTGCATTTATCACTGCAATATGATGTTTTTAACTTTTTTGGGAAGACGCCTAGAAGGGGAATAGCTTGGCTGAATAGAATTTCTATTTCTAGTTTGTTGAGCAATCTGTTTTTTTTTTGTGGCACTGGGGATTGAACTCATGACCTTGCACTTGCCAGGCAGGTGTTTATACCACTGAGCTAAATCCCTGGCCGGAGAAATCTCTATACTGATTTCCATAATGGTTGCATTAGTTCACATTTCTACCAGAAATGTAGAAGAGTCTTTTTTCACTGCATCTATGCCAGTATTTGTTATTATTTGATTTTTTGATGATTGTCATTTTTTCCAGAGTAACAGGAAATCTCTGTTGTTTCAATTTTCATTTCTCTAATGGCTGTGAAGTTGAACATTTTTTCAGATATTTATTGGTCATTTGTATTTCTTTTTCTGAGAAGTGTCTATTCATTTTAGTTGTCGAGTTTTTGACTGGGTCTTTTATTTGTGGGAGAGGAGGCTCTAATTTTTTGAGCTTTGCATATATTCTAGATTTGCTTTGTATGACAAGGATTGGTCTTTTTATACATGTATTTGTGGCTAATATTAGTTTTCTGCATGTGTTCCATAACTTTCTAACTTGTTTTGTTATATATTCCCACACTGATGGGTGCTAGTTAGGGATATATAATTTTTTGACTGATGAGTAACTGAATACAATTTCCTTTACTACTCTCTCACTTCTCATTTATATTGCCTTCCTTTCTCTCTTCTTTCCTTCCACCTACATACCTGCTTCTTTCTCTCTATTCCCCCTTTTTTTTTCATTTTTGTACTATACTATTATTTTAAATTCTTTGTTTTCCTTTTCTTTCAATTATTTTTCCTTTGTTCTTTTCATGTCTTTTATCTACACAATATTTGAAATATTCTGGATAACACTAATAATTCGTTTTTTTCTACCGTTCTATACTACATTGATCTCTGTGACTTTCCCTGGTTTAGTGAAATAGTAGAGACCTTTCCCATCAAGTTTTTAAGTATCAAATAATCTATGATTAGTTTCTCAATTATTGATGGTACTGGTAGTTACTCCTTCCTCACAAAGAAGTACTAGAGGCTGGACCTAGCTCCCAGAGTAGACTGAATAGAAGACATACACACAATCCAGGGAATATCACATTGAGAGAGCCACTTTTAAAAACCAGTCTTACAGCACAGTAGAAGAGACTTTGCACCTATTTCTTCTACAAACCTCACTACAGAAACACAACTAAAATGAGAAAACAAGGTGTCTCCAAAAATACATAACTTCCCAAAATCTGATCCCACAGATACTGAAGCAGATGAAATTGTAAAGAATTTTAAAAACTGACAGATGAAATGATCCATGAGACAAAATAAGGTACAAACAAGTTGCTGAATGACTCAAAGTAAGAAAATACAGGATGTGAAAGACCACTTCAGTAAAGAGACAAAAGAGACAAAAGTTCTAGAAAAAAGAACAAGTAGAAATTTTGGAAACCTAATAAATCGGAGATTCTAGAATAAATGGACAAATTCCTAGACACATATGAACTACGTAGATTGAACCAAGAAGATGTACAAAAGTCTAAACTGAGGAGTAGCAAGCAGTGAGATTAAAGCAATAATTAAAACTCTACCAACCAGGAGCGTCTCACTTACATGAATTTATGACTGAATTATATCAGACCTTTAGAGTAGAACTAACATCAATGCTCCTCAAACTTTTCTACGTAACAAAAGGGAAGGTATTTTCCCAAATTCATTTTATAGAGTCAGTAGTTCCGAATATTGAAACCTAATAAGGACTTACTGTAAAAGGAAAACTATAGACCAATATTCTCGATGAACATAGGTGCAAAACTCCTCAACAAGATTCTCACAAACAGAATTGAACATTTTATCCAGAAGATTATACACAATGGCCAAATCGATTTTATCACAGGGAGCTAGTATGATTTAAAGTATGTAAATCAATAAATACAGTAAACACCATAAAGAGAATCAAAGATAAAAATTACATAATCATCTCAATGCCCCAAAATAAACCCCATCGCTGTGTAATGCGAACATGCAATAACAATATATAATAAAAATCTGTGATAATTATTTATAATCTACAGTTAGTGAAGTGAAGCACAAGCACCCTTCTAGCAGGGTTCTGTGGTATACTGAGGGGATTAGCATACTGTGAAGGCTTTTTAAATAGTGCATGTTAATGTATGTTTTCACTTAAATTTATCAATTTTTTAAAAAGGGTAGATAATTTATCAATTTTTTTAAAAAAGTAGTAGCCATGAATCCCAAAATTTGGTGAAAGACATTAGTTTACAGATTAAATAATCTCAGTAAAATATAGAGCACAAACTTGAAGAAAGGAATCCCTAATCATATCATAGTAAACTACTATAAAGCAAAGATAATGTTAATTTTCTCAATATTCAGTTATCTTTCTCAATATCTTTGTTCATGAATGAAATTTTTTAAGGCTAAAGATTTTGGCTCACTGTCTTTTTCTTTCTTCACTTTAAATTTATCATCCCATTATCTTTGAATTTTTGTGTTTTTTCTGAGAAATAAGATGTTAATCTTGTTGAAATTTCTTTGCATGTGGTACCTGTAAACCATTGCTTTTTGTTGTTTCTCATTGGCTTTCAACAATTTTATTATGATATGTTTACCTAGAAATTTCTTTGTGTATCTTGGAGACTGTTGAGCTTCCTGTATGCGTAGATACTGCTGCTTTTTCTCAAAAAAACAAGTTTGAGACTTGTGATTATTGCTTCTTCAATTACTTCTTTACCGTGTTCTCTCTTCTCTCTTCTTGGAACTCTCATTATGCATAAGCAGTTGTACTGAATGGTGATTCAGAGTTCTCTGAAGTTCTGTTCAGTTTTCTTTACTACTTTTTATTTCTGTTTCTCAGACTGTATTATCTCAATTGACATATTTTCAAGCTCACTGAAGATTATTGTGTCAACTCAAATTTTATGTAGTTCTCTGGTAAATTTTAATTTCAGAAATTGTCTCTAATATTTCTGTTTCCTTTTTATGATTTCCATCTCTTTATTGACATTCTCTCTTTGGTGGTATATTGTTCATATAGTTTCCTATGTTTCTACAAACATGGTTACAATCAGTTCCTTGGGCACATTTGAAATAGCTCATATATAGTATTTGTCTTATAATCCAATATATCTGGGACTCTTCATGGAAATTCACAACTGAATGATTCTCACCTGGAGTATAGGCTATACAATCTTATTCCTTTATGTGTATCACTCTGTTGTTGTTGAAAACCCTAAACCTTAAAGAATATAGTGTGGCAACTTTGGATATAAAATCTTCTTTTAAGTTTAATGTTGTTATTTACTCAATAACTATCCTTTAAAATTGTTGGAAAGACTGATTTCTTTACTATCTGTGCTGAGAAAATCTCTAATCAATTATCCTATTTCTTAAGTGCCTGGGAGGAGTTTCCCACTATTCTCTAAATTTGTGTGCCTGTGTGTTAGGCCACCCCTTCAGAACTCAGATATAGGTTCAACTTTATCTCATTCTTCACTTTCTGCTTTTTTCACAGCGTGAAATTCATAAGAGATGAGAGTTTAGGGCTTTCATAAGTCTTTGATGGAATCTACACAACTTTAAGGATGTGTATGGACTTCTAGATTCTCAGAATTATATCAGAAATGTCAACACTTTGCTTACATCCTGCAGACTTCCTTTAAGCCTTTGGTCAACTTCCTGTTTTCCAACCTCTATAACTACTTTAGAATTGCTATATTAAAACACTGCTACTGATTTTCAAAAATCATCCTAGGCCTGTCTATACTGAGCAAGGTCTGATATAAGTATAATAAAGGCAAATCCTGCAAGTGGGAAGTTTTAGGGAACTGTGAGAATGGACGCCCCTGCCCCCCCAAAAGACAATGTTTTGGATTGTTTTTGGTATCTTTATGTATCTATTTTTTCTTTATTTTAAAAACAAAACAAACCAAAACAAAAGATAGAAATAATACAGAATTTTAAAAAATAGGTAATTAACCCTAGTTAATATATTACATATTGTTATTTTAGAAGTAGTTTTGAGAATGATTCTGGTTCTCATATTGATTTCAGGGTTGCTGGTTTTCAAAGCTATCACAAAACTGGTGAGAAGAAGATATACAAATGACAAGTTCAAATTCCACAAAGTTCTCTGTTTTTATTGAAATTCTGCCTTTTTTGCTTTTGTCTCTGAATAAACACTCCAGATATTGGATATTTTTTTTATTCTGAAATTTCTGAAACTTTTTTTCCTATATTCTCATTATTTTTGTTGAACCATGGCTTTTTGGATGCATTTACTCTTCATTCCCCTTGATATCACTACTAGACACTTATTCTGAGAAAAAAAAAAGTATGTTTTCACTGGTCATTAGAGAAATGCAAATTAAAACAACTCTGAGATTCCATCTCACTCCAGTAAGAATGGCCAGGATCAAGAAAACCACCAATAACAAATGTTGGAGAGGCTGTGGGGAAAAACGAACCATTTTCCACTGTTGGTGGGAGTGTAGACTGGTGCAGCCACTGTGGAAATCAGTCTGGAGTTTCCTTAAAAAGCTAGGTTTGGAAGTCCCATTTGACTCAGCTATTCTGCTTCTGGGCATATTCCCAGAAGAAGTGAAATCATCATACCACAGTGATATATGTGCACCCGTGTTTATAGCAGCACAATTTGTAATAGCCAAATCTTGGAAACAACCCAAATGCCCATCAAGTGAAGAATGGATAAAAAAGATGTGGCACTTTTATACAATGGAGTACTACTCAGCTATAAAGAAGGATAACATTGAGGCTTTTATAGGTAAATGGATGTGACTTGAGACCATACTCAGAAGTGAAATAAATCAAACTCACTTGTGTAAACACCACATTGTCTCCCTAGTGTAAGAAACTGAAAGACTTAATAAGATACAAAATCCCTGATAAATATGGGGAAAAGGTTCTGAAGTCCAATAATGCTTTTATTCTTTGATATAATTGGTTTAAATCTGTTTTCTACTATTTGATTGCAATATGTGAGAGGATGTGAACAGCTTTTTTGAAGAAAAAAGGGACATTGGGGCAGCCATTGTTGATTTCTTATTGTCTAATTTGAAGGCCTGTAATGCTTTTACTCTTTAGTTTTATATTATTTTGTTTTGCTTGAGTTTATTGTGTGTGAATGTGTGAACAACCATTTTGAAGAAAACAAGAGACACTAGGGTAGCCATTGTTAATCTCCTATTGTTATGTTTTGAAGACCTGTATTGCTTGAAGTAGTTGGTTCTTAAATGCTTTGTTGTGTTTAACTCTGTTTTGTTTTGTTTTGTTTTGTTCTCTTTAAAATAAAAATAAAAAAATTTTTAAAAGAAGTATGCTTAATGAAAGTGTTACAAAAATTTCCACTGTATTTTTTTATTCAGGATAAAACCTGAAAAAAAAAGCAGAACATGAAAATTGCTCAACATTCTGTGGAACAGTCATGCAACAATAAGAACAAGATTACTATCTCTCCAAAATAAAATTTCAACTCAGTGTCAGTAACTCAATATTAGTGCATTATTATTCTCCATTTAATGGATTTTTCTATTGTCTCTTGTGTTTTCCATATACAGTGATAGCTCAGTTGTTGAACTCACTTTGTTCCAAATTTTATGTTTGAACATCAAAAGTTCAAGAACTGAATGTATTTTTTTTCCAATATGAAATAACAGAAAACCAAACAGTTCATTCTGAGGCCCAAAAACTATACTTTCGAATTCATTTTTCCAGGACTTTAACAAATTTCACAATGATTTCTTTCTTTAACTCTATCATGGTTCTTACAGTTTTCCTCTTAGCTTTACTGTAGGTACCACTAACTTTCTTTGGAGCCATGGTTATGCTATTTTACACAGGTAATGTGTGAAAAACAAAAAAGGAAAAGCACAGTGATGAATGTTTTAACACACCAACACAAGCACTAAATGTCTGGTGAGACCAGTGCTCAGACTGAAGTGCTACCCCTTAGTGTCTGCAGTGAGACATGATGTGTGACTCACTTTTAGCCCCTAGAGGTTTAATCAAGTCAGATTTTCATTTAGACTATGGAGCAAAGTTACGAACATCAAGCAAATTTTTTTTCAAACTTTGTTGTTCGAGTAGTGGAAAGTTCGAGGTTGGAATCATTCAAAAACCAAGGTATCGTATTCATTGAAAAAATAATAGAAAGGATAAAAGTTAGAGCTCCAAATACTGAAGTACTGAGTTGTCTAAATACATAAGCTAGAGATTGATTCACATCTACTCTCAATTTGTCAGCATCTCCAACGTATGCTCCTGCAAAGACTTCGTGAACGATGGATGGAAGAATGTTTTAGCACATTCTTTATAAAATAAGATCGTGTTTAAAAAATACATACAATCATTGCTCAAAGTTAACTAAAGCAAACAAATACTTTTGACAATTATTGACCTAACCATACCTTCTGTGAAAAAAGATGAGGAAGCATAGAAAACTGTGAAGTTTGGGCCATTGAATCGGCAATGAACATGTTAAGAGACCTTTATATTTAATAATTTTGTAACCAGGAGATTGAAAGCTAATAATTTAAAAAGTAATAATGGTATCATGTAACATATCTATTTTATCTCTTTTCAAGTGAAGTTGATTTAAAAATAATACTTTCAGGTGATAATTTTCCTTTCAGAATGAGCAATTAGAAGGCTTAATCAAGTAACAGAAGCTTGAGAACTTTATGACTGAAGAAACCAGACTGGATATTTGAGTTTTTAAACCACATTTTATGGTTTCTTAATACTATATTTTTAGATGAAGTATTTATCCTTTATACTCAGCAAATCAGAAAAACTTGTCCAAGTTTTCTTACACACATTTTATTTCAGATGTCACCTAATGATTACCATAGCAATGTGATGGTAATTATAGCATAAAAAATTTCAATTTAAATATGTTCAACTTTTGTATGGGTCCTGCAGTTTGAGGAGATTGTCATAATCTCTATTCATCAAAGAAGCTTACCATATCCAGTGCAGCCCTTGAAACTCCAGAGAGAGGACGGCTAGAGATGAAGAAAACAGGAATCAAGATACAAAAACTGAGGTCAGGTGGAACCCCTTCTCCTGATGGGAGAGGGGAACTGCCCAGCACCTGCAGCAAGTTTACTTATACAATGAGCATATGAATAAGTTCATGGAGAGTTTAAGGGGAGCATAGGATCAGGGACAGGAAGAATATCTAATCTTTAGCAGAACAGCATGTCTTGGTGGCTTCACGGGGAATAAGAGGAAACTACCTGCATTATCTCAACCGAAGGGCAAGTCAGTATGTGCGTGTTATGGATTAAAAACTGGTGGTCAACTTAACATCAGCTGAATTAAATCAGCATGGTGCT
>RJWT010045673.1:0-11582 GCA_004365215.1 Cuniculus paca
ACCCCGCCTCGGGAGGCGGCCCCGGCCCGCAGCGGCTCCCTCAAGGCCGCCCCGGACGCGGGGCCCGGGCCCGAGGAGCAGCGGGCGGCGCGGGGCGGCGGCGCGCGGCCGGGGAGGGAGAGCAGCCTGCAGCCCAAGGGCCCCGCGCGGAAGCCCAGCGCCAAGCCGCTGCGGGCCGTGTCCCGGCCGAAGCCCGAGGAGCCCCCGAGCGCGCCCGGCGTCCCCAGCTTCGCCCGGAACACGCTGGCCTCGGCGTCGCGCTGCGTGCGGACCGAGCCCGCGCCCGCGCCCCGGGCCCCCGGCCTCACGCGCACGGCCTCCCAGCGGCAGCTGCGGGCCAGGGGCGGCCCCGAGGACGCGGACGGCGGCGGCGCCCTGCGGCGCACCAGCAGCGCCAGGGCCCCCCGGGGGAGCCTCGAGGCCGCCGAGGGACCCGGCGCGGAGGCCCCCGCGAGGAGCAGAGCCGGGGAGCGGGGCGCCCCCAGACAGCCCGGGCCGGCGCGCGCCGCGCTGGGGCGAATCCTCGAGCCCCTGTGGAAGTGAGGGGCCGCGGCCGAGGCCACTGGTGACGGAGGTGTCCCTGAAGGTCCCGCCGCCGCCGAGTCAGTCTGCATGCGCTGGCGCCCGGACCCCAGCGCGTCTCCTTCCCGCAGAGCCAAGGTCCACGAGGGATGGCGTGGAAGGTGACACTAAGGAGTGAAAAACAGAATTGTTTTTCTGGCCAGTTTCTATAGATCGAAGACTTTTTTGCTTTGTTTTTTGAAACAGGGTCACACTGTAGCCCAGTTCAGGCTGCCCTTGAACTCAGAGCGATCCTCCTGCCTCAGCCTCCCAAGGGCTGGGATTACAGGCATGTGCCACCATGCCCAGCCAAAGACTTATTTTTTTAATACTGTATTATGAAAATAAAATGTTTTAGGCAGTTCCTTTAGCAAAGTGAAATGGCTCCCGGGCCAAGATTGACCTTGTTACAAAGATACTTGTATCTTCCGGAGTTCCCTGGCCTCGGGCCCACCACCCTGAAGATCATGCCGCTGGCCTCGGGGCAGACCCTTGGGTTGTTGGATTGGCCCCATCTGCTTGAAGACCGGCTTGCTGCTCCTTAAGTGATGGGTGAGGGTTTGTGTGTGAACGAAGGGGCCATCAGACTCAGGTGGACAGAAGGCTGACACTTCTAGTGTTCAGGGTGCCAAGTGGGTGTGAGCCTGGCCGGTGGGGGGCCAGCGTGGGACTGCGGGGGAGCTCCCCTCAAATGTGTGCGGGATTCCCCCAAATCCAGAGGTGCTACTGGAGGGCTTCAGGGGCTCAGCCGAGCATACCTTTCCTATTCTGTCTCCGCATTTGCCTATCTGTTGTAAAACCCCACGAAGGCTTCAGTGACAGGAGAGCAAACCCTCTGACCCTGGCCACCTCCTCCCCTTCCTCCCCTCTGCTTCACACGCTGTCCCATCTTTCTTGATGTCACCCAGAGCCAGGAGGGACTTCCCTCCCCTGCCCTGTTCACCACCTCCTCTCTGTGACACTTCTCAGTGTTCACGTGGCTTCCTTGGGTTTCAAATCCCGAGGAAAACCAAATCAGGTTTTGTTTTGTTTTGTTTTGTTTTGTTTTGTTTTGTTTTGTCTTAAGCAGGCCAAGCATTGACATTGATTTCAAAAGTTTATATCAGGAAATTTTGGGGGGCAAAAAAATCAGGCTTCATTTAAAAGAAAGCCCAATTTCTACTCAGCGCCTGTTTCACTACCTCTCCCTGAGATGTGGGACATGAGAGAGATCTTAAACGTTTCTGTTTTTTACAAGTTGCCCCCCACCCTTTACTTGGGGTAAAGCCTCATGTTGGGCCCCACATGGGGAGCGGGTATTTAGAGGCAAAAGCAGGCACTCACAGCGGGTCCCGTGTTACAGCCTCCTGCTTGGAGAACTGTGCCTTTCCTCAGAAGCACTAGAGTAAGCCTTGCAGTTGAAGAACAAGGCCCTGCCCACAGCCTCTGTGAAAAGCAGTTCTGGACGGGCCCGAGCGTGGGAATCCTGAGAAGATTCTCATGGTGTGCAAGACACTCAGATCACACATTTCCATCCAGGTAGATGGAAACATCCCGAACCCTGGGCCGGAGAGTGGGTAGGGAATGAACGCAAGGGTTATGAGCTTGTGGACTTGGGGATGGCGAAGGGCTCAGGACTTCTAGGAGGGACCTGCCCCGACCTGACTCGATGTGGCAAGTCCTGTCCCTCGGCATCTGTCTCCCCGTCCACACCCAAGGGTACAGCCTCCCTGCTGGTGTCCAAGGGTCCTTCCAGCTGCGAGGCCCCATCTCTGCCCAGGGCAAGCTTCTCAGAGCCAGTACCCACCTCCCTAAAACAGGCTGCCCCTGGGCTGCTCAGGGGGAAGACCCGCAGAGGGGCTGGGCCCTGTGAGGCCATTACGGCGGGGTGGCTGGGCAGCAGTGTCCTCAGCCTGGCCACGGCTGCATGCATCTGTGCAAGCAGGTGATCATTCTATTACCTTTTATCGGTAGTAAGTGTGGGAAAATAATTTAAGTATACAGTGGGGAATTGTAAATATGTTTCTATATAAATTTGTTGAAGATGAACTGAATTATTTAAAGGTCCATTTATATGTGCTTTTATGTAACAGGTAGTTTAATAAAATCCCTCTTTATGGGAGTTGTGTTTCATCTTGGCCTCTTTTATGAATGTGTCCGCACTGTCCTGCTGGAAGGGTATTTAATTTCCTGCCCAGAGAGAAGGTGGGAAACGAAATTAAAAGGAGCATGGAAGGGCTGGGATCCAGCAGTTGTGTCCTCCAAAGTCTCAAGAGCCAAAGTGAGGCCGTGGGCTGTGTGTCCTCTTGCTGTTGCTGGCACAGGGCATGGGGAGTGGACTTTGCCCCAGACCCATAGGGTTGCAGGCACATGTCTGGTGCCCAGGCCAGCAGTGGGGCCTTCGTGCCTCCTACGGGCTCGTGGCAGTCCAGGTTGGGCCGGTTTTGTGTAATCTCCGAGGGGCCAGCAAGTCTGGATCTGCTTCCGCATCTCGTCTTGCCTGTTGGCTCAGGACCCATTGGGAAATCACGGCTCACCCCCGTGACTGGCTCAGGAATGAGCAGAGGGTGGGTGGCATCGCTGCATTTGAGATGTGTTGGCGCCGGTGTGCCCAGAGAGATGAGTCCTGCACAAGATGCATCCCTCAGACCTCAGGTTTCACCCCACAGTGTGGTCCTGGCCGCTGTGCTGCTCTGTCTGAAAGTGGGGCAGAGGAGCATCCTTGGCCAAGGCATCACAGAGGATGGAGCATGATGTCCATGATGTCCATGTCGTTGGCTGCTGTGCAATTTCCAGGCACTCACAGCCTGGTTTTGCCTGGTTTGTAAGCAATTTGGGACACCAGACACCCCGACACTTCCTCCCTGCTGTCCCACAGGTTAATGACGTGTCCCCCTACCACCACCACACACACATATACTAGAGTTTGTTATTTTCCCAGTGGGTCTCAAGGAAGTTTCATCTTACCCTTTTATTGTGCAAGGAACTGAGTTCCAGTTCTTTTCTCGAAAATACACATTGAATGTAGGTAGCTACTGTTTCCTGTGTTCAGCTTATCTGTGTCACAACAGGAGGCTCTAGAAAAAAAGCCTCAGTAGAACAATTAGTTCACCATCTGAGGTGTACAAATTCATGAATGTCTGCCTCCAACTGTGCACAATCCTCCCCTACCTCCTCCCATCTGGGCATGATGACATTTCGTAAGTGTTGTAGCCAGTATTTACAAGGGAAAATAATATAGCACACGTAATTTACAGGATTATTTTATAATAGTCATCCCAAGAGTCAAATGCAAAAGAGTGCAGGAAATCTGTGCACACACTAGAGGCCCAAAGAATCCAGCCAAGGGCCTGGATCCCATGGCGATGTCCTGCTTGAGTCCACCTGGAGGCCCAGAGCCCACAACTATGTCTCATGCAAGTCCTTATCAAGGATCTGCACTGGGAAGGCCCAAAGGCCAGCGGGATGAAGGCTCTGTGCCAGCGGGCTGAGGGATCTGCATTGGAGCCAGGAAGTGACACTCAAGGTAAGGACCAGGGTCCTCTGAAAAGAGCCCCAGCCATCCTCAGCGACAGCGAACCCGAGGCTCCTGGACGATGAAAACAGCCGAGTTCATATCAGGAAGTCAGCGCAACAAGTTTCTCCAGGAGGATCCACAGCGCCATCTTCCTCTCCAGGTCCCTTTTTATGCTGTTACGATCCTCAGGCGGGCCTTCCACACCCAGCACCACGCTGATTCGGTCCGGCTGGTAACCATTAGTTAATCCACCACAGTAAGTTTACAGAATTTTCTATTGAAATTTAAACTTCATTCTTAATTCATTATCTATCTATCTATCTATCTAATCTCTTTTTACTATGATGGGGATCAAACCCAGAGCTGCCCGTAAGCGAGGCCAGTGCTCTACCACTGAGGTATATCCCCGGTCATTCATTATTGCTTTACAATCAAACTTTGACCAAAAAAACCCAAAAACTAAAAAAGCAAAAAACAACTTTTTATTTCCTTTTCTTTCCTTTTTTATTTTATTTTGTATGTATCCCCAAATAAGGCATCAAACATATAAACCAAATTTAGGTAAAGGATCTAGCATCTGGTCACCTGGTGCTTCTTAAAATTATTTGGGCTCTGAGCACAGTGGGTCTGCAAAGGCACTGTACTCAGAATCCAGTGACAAACCACATGTAGCTCACATGTAGTTGGGATCATAGCCCAGAGCATCCCCTTCCTGGGGCTTCTGTGTCTGCCCGTATCTCCAGCTGGAATGAGCCCTGCCTCACTGATCGCCTATGTGAAGACAAAGATAGCATTCTTGTAGTTGAAAAAAGTGGCTTTTCTGTCTTCTGGGTCAGAGGTTTTGCAATGGAAGCTTTGGGCTTCCTGGTGGGCGGGAAGGACACCTGGACTCCAGCTCATGGCCCAGAAGCTCTCAGTCTGCCCCTTCGTGCGCCCTTGGCCAGCCCTGGGAGCCTGGCATACCCTGCTGCCGGCCTGTGGAGTGGAGGCCACCCGAGCCCTTTCTCGAGGCTGTCCATTTGAAGTCCTCAGTGATAGGTTCCTGTCAGGAACATCAGGTCTGGGCTGCACCTGGCCTCCTTGGGAACATTCGAGGGCTGCGTCTCACGTGTGGTCCTGGAGGCGCAAGTAGATGATGTTCCCTGAGCTGGTTTGCAACTCAAGGAGGTCCCATGCATGTTTCCTCAGCCACCATGCGAAGTCTCCTAGCACGGTTTTCCAGGACAGCCCAACAGAAACCTATCTGACCCTCCGGCAGTGGTCTGAATGTTGGAATTCCTGTGTTGGAATCCTAACCCCCAGGCCTGTAGAGACGCATCGACCCTTTCCGCCCTGTGAGGATGTACAGCAAGAACCAGGAGGCAAGCGTTCACCAGGCAAACCTGCTGGCACCGCGAGCTTAGACTTTCCAGCCCCCAGCCTGAGAAGCAAATATCTGCTCTTTATAAACCATTCCATCTACGGTATTTTGTTACAACAGCCTGATTGGACCAAAATACCATCTGCTGGAGAACTGTTTGTTTTCCATAAGAAAGAGTTCCACTTACAGTAACGTTATGGGGATACGCTAGGCATGCCAGGAACGCTTCTCCCCCTTTTTCTGACATCACGTAGAGGCAAAGGAACTGTAAGTTGAGGGCCCTAGTGAACCAACTCTCCATCCTTGAGGTCGTCACAGAGCTCCCACCTCCTTGGTGGGCCATTGCCGAGTCTGTGTCTTGCATGCCTCTGTCCTTCCTGATGGAGAGCACACCAGCCCAGCAGCCACACGCACGCCCTCAGCTTTCTGTTTTCCTGGAGCGACACTGGACTCAGCCCCTCACCTGCTGGGCCACCAGTGAGAAGTGGGCAGAGGTTGTGCACATGCAGCCTGGGCGGCCAGGGCCCAGGTCTTATGAGCCATGGACAGCTGGTGGCTGGGCCAGTAGACAGTCCGGGCAGGCAGGATGTGGGCTGCAGACAGCACGCCCTCCTGGGGCCTTCACTGGCAGCGTCAGGGCGTCCAGAGGCACCCCCATGTGCAGCTGCCCTGGGCGACGGAACCAGCCAGGGTTGGCGACTCCCGGCCTCACCCGAGGCCAAGTCAGTCAGACTTTCTCGCTGGCCCCAATGTTGGTATTTTAAGAAACGTCTCAGTGACTCACCTTCATCCTGCAGCGATTTCTTGCATCTCCAGTGGGCTGTTCCGGGACTCAGTCTCTGGTTAAGGAGCCGTCCCCCAGGCATCTGCTCCGAGCTCAGCCCCTGACCCCAGCTCAGCCTGCTTCAGGGAGCTGAGACGCTCGTTTGGATCTTCAAAGAGAGACCTGGCTGGGGATTTAGCTCAGTGGCGTAAGCGCCTGCCTAGCAAGCGAGAGGTCGTGAGTTTGATCCCCGGTACCAACAAAAATAAAAAATAAATAAAATAAAAGAGAAGCCCTCCGGGCCCACGCCTGGCCACTCTGCTCGCTGTGTACTCAGCTTTCAGCAGTGCAGCACTAGAGCTCCCACGGGAGGGCTCCAGGGGGACAGAGAGGAAGCCACCCTCTGCGGCCGCCTCGCAGAAAACCCATAAAGGAGCGCACGGGAAGCAAGCCGCTAGCCAGAGCCGGACAAGGCCACGCCTCATCTACGTGCCCGGCGTTGCTCTCTGGACCTCTCTTCTCTGGCCTTTTGGGTTTCAAGCTGGACACCACCGGGAGGTTTGGCAGTGGCCGCAGCCTCTCCACTTTTGGGGTACGGGGCCAGGCAGAGCCTCCTTGACACCCCACCACTGGGGAGGGGAGGGGCGCAGCTCTCCAGGGTGCTGACTCCGCACAGCGAGGGAGTGGTGCGCGCTTGCGCGGGAGGGACGCGGGACCCGCCCCAGCCTGTGCTCGGGGCAGGAGCCCTACGTGCAAGGTCTCGGCCGCTGCCTTCCGCAGCCGTCAGCGCGGAACGATTCGCCCTTCCAGCACCTCGGGCTGCACACGGCTCTCCCTCTGACTGAGACGGTGACGAAAGGAGCCGACGCTCTTGCTCCCTTCAGGGACGGCCCTTCGGCCCGTGTGGGCAAGTGCGGACGGTGAGTTCGAGCTCCGTCGGGCGAGGACGATGGCTCAGCTCTGGAGGAACAGAGGCTCCCTTCAGCCGGGGTCGCTGGTCAGCTGCGCTGAGGCATGGGGAGGACAGGGGAGAGCTGGGCTGCGTGCAGCGCGGGCTTCTAACCCACTCCGCGGAGCCTCCCACCCCACAGGGCCTCCTGGCCGCGTCCAGGACCAGCTGCGGTACCGTCGCCGTAGTCTCTCCACAGGTGGCCGGAGAAGGCGCCTAGCTGCTCGCCAGGCTTTCCCAAGCCCCTGCTTTTCTCGGTCAGCTCGTGACGGGTTGAGTGTGGCTAGAACCTGCCTCCCGAGCAGCTGACAGCTTCGCAGTTACTCGACACTCTCCCGCCATCCCGGCCTCCAAGCCGGGGAGACGGCCTTCCTGTCCCTGGAGGAACCCTTCTGAGGGGAAAAGGGGCCCTGTGAACCGGTGGTCTTGCGTGGCTACCAACAGCACTGGCCTGGGCCACCACCACGAAGCCACCTCACCAACACGAGTCAGTTCACAACGGGGCCTGGTCCTCAGCCTTGGGATGACCCGTGTTTCCTGAAGGTTCTTGGTGAGACAGAGGAGCACAGCCCAGGGCCTGTCTTCTAAGTTTAAGGCTGAGCCACTGAGGCCACCAAGAATGTTCAAGCTGGGAAGGGCTAGGAAGAATCCGGTGGAGGAATTAATCTTGTTCTGTCTCATTTCAAAGCATAAGGGAGATAAGTCCTCTGGAGAAGGACGAGCTGACACCAATGCTGAGTGCCACTACCTGGGCTGGGGGCTCTGCGTCCCTTCCTGTAGAATGACTGTCCCAAACTCAGCTGCTGGCTTGAAGGCCACTCTTGCTGTGTAGGGAACGTGGCCTGGTAAGGCCGGCTGTGCCTGAAAATGTCATGAGAAGAAGCCTATGGCCACTGTCACACCACAAAGCACTTCTTAAGCATCTCACAGTGTGGGGCCTACTGTTGCCTGGGGCAGCACCTGCTGATTCCTCTAGGTTTCTTCCCTCTTTCAGGGCTCTGGAGCATTCTCAGTAGAGCTAAGAAAAGTCCACAGGGGCTGCGGACTCTGCTCAGTGGCACAGTGTCTGGCACGCACAGGCCTTGGATTCAGTCTCCAGTAAGCAAAGCAGAACCACCACAATGTCTGTGATTCTTGGAAGCTCAGTCTGCAGGGTTTTAAAACAGGGTGGTGAGCTAATCTCTTATGGAGGATTAATAACTATAAGAGATAAAGAATTCAGAAAACACAAAAAAAATCAGATAGTGCAATCAGTAAATGGGCAAAAGAATTGAACAGACACTTCTCAAAAGTACAAATGGCTAATAAGTATATGAAAAAAATGTTCAACATTGTTAGCCATTAGGGAAATGCAAATCAAAACTATCTTGAGGTTTTATCTACCCAGGTCAAAATGGCTATCATCAAGAACATAAAAAGCAATAAATGCTGTCAAGAATGTGCAGAAAAAGGAACTCATCTACGCTGCGGGTAGGACCAGAAACTAACACAGCTACTGTAGAAATCAGTACGAAGGGTCTTCAAAAAATTAAAAATAGTCACCATTTGATCCAGCTGTTCCGCTCCTTGGCGTGTACTCGGAACAATTAAAGTCACCGCACACAGGGAAACCTGCATACCCATGCTTAGCACTGCACCGTTCACAATAGCCAAGATACACAACGTGCAGGTGCCCTGAACAGATGAATGGGTAAGGAAAACGCGGTCCGTAAACATAATGGAGTACTATTCGGCCACAAGGAAGATGAACAACATTCTATCATTTGCAGGAAAATGAATAGAGCTGGAGATCATCACGAAACAAACCAGACTCAGAAAGACAAAGCATTGCATGTTCTTCCTAATATGCGGAATCTAAAAAAGATGACAGGAAGGTCAAAATGAGATTGCTATTATTAAACAACAGGAATGGAATAAGAGGGGTGGAAAGATGGGTAATGGGGAGATGGATATGATCAAGTATATTACACAAAGCAGAAAAAAAAATTTTTTTTCAGAGTGCTCAGGCCTGCATTTTCCAGGGGCTCTGCAGAATCCCAGCCATCTCATAAGCTCAGCTCAAATTCTTCTCTCCCGCTGTCAACAGCCCTACCATCCTTAGCAGCTTTGGAACTGACCTTTCCCTCCCCTGCGTTCTTATAGTGCCTGGGGTCGGCGCACAATTCCTACCTGCCTTGTCCAGTTCCTGAGCTGGGTTGTGGCCTTCTGCAGGTGTAAATGGGAGGAAGGTGACTCTTCTTCGTGGGGGTGGGGGGCTCTGGGACCCCGCAAGGGCCACCACTATGTGGGTGCTGGTGGGTGTAGACGGTGGGTGCTGATGGAAAGGGGTGCATGGAGGGATGATGCCAGCATTGTGTGTCCTAGAGGAAGACCCTCTGCCCATCTCCGATCCCTGCCACTGTCGTTGTGTGGTTTTTAGCTCAGACAGGCAGAGCGACTGTCCCCAGGACTCCCACTGAAAGCCCCAAGGGAGGAGCAAAGGTCTTTGAAAGAGGAGGGACCTCAGGGAATAGAGGAGGGCCAAGGACCAAGATGAAGGTAGCCTGAGAGCCATTTTGCCTGGAAAGGAATGGGGAACCTCACACAGCCCTGCAAACCCTTGGGCTCATTGGGAGGCAGTTTCAGGGGGGCCTCCCCTCCCTGGACACCCCAAGCCAAACCTCAGGCAGAGAACAGGGAGAAGCAGCCACAGGGAACTGCAAACACAAGCCCTGCACCTCCGATTTGCAAAGCGCCCGGGACGTTCGCAGGCTGGGCGTCTGCCCCGCACTGCAGCAGGCTCCTGCCAGCTCGGCCGTGCATTAGCTTGGCAGTGGTGGAGGGAATTGCAGGGCCAGATGTGCCGCAGAGGTATAAGGTCGGCCCTCACCACTAAGAGCCCACGTGGGGGGCTTCTCCACGGAAGCAGAAGAGGGTTTGAGAGACTCGTGTGTGGCAGGCGGGGTGGCCAGCAGCCTCTACAGCCACGGGGGACTCGCAGCAGTGGGTCCTCACCTTGACACCCTCCCTGAGTGGCTTAGTGACCTCCGGCAGGTCACTGAACTGAGCTATGCTTCCTTCTCCAACAGAGAAGTCAGGCGGGGTTCCATGACACCTGCCAGACATAATAGTGGGCTGGGTCTAATTTACTGGATCTATAAAATTCATCTGCTTCCAAAGCCCGTGAGCTCATCCTCGAGGCCAAAGTTCAGGGGACTCCCTCGCACCAAGCCCTCTGGATGTGCCTCTCTCCTCGGTATCTGCCAGTCCCTGTAAGAAGGGCGGTGCTGTCTGCACAGCAGTAGGCACTGCGCTCATTCAGGGAACGGCCAAGGGAGCAAAGTCCCCACAGCGCTCTCCCAAAGCTAACGAAGTCCTCTGGAAGCCTGAGGAATGGGGAGGCCCCATCTCGGGGCCTCGATCACCCACTTCCCGTGGCCGCCTGCTGAGGTGCATCCTCCACCCACATCAATCCCACCACCCAGGCTCCAGAGGCGAGACAGACAGCTCTGTGGGTGCTGTGGGTGCTGGTGGGTGTAGACAGGGACAGCCGGGCACACGCAGCGGGGAGGCCACGAGATGCTGGAGAGACAGCAGAGGCCTGGGACTCCCGAGCCCACCTTGTCCCATCTTGGGTGGACCTGGGCCAGCTGCATGCTCCTTCTAGACTTATCTCCTCACTCTTCCGAAGGAGGGGGGCTCGGGGACCGCCAGGATCTCACTGGGGCTGAGGTTCTTTGATTTGGCTGTTCCATGTGCTCCATCTTTTACCAGCAGCCATCTGTCTCCCGGAAAGGCCCCAAAAGCCCTCCGAGCTGGGCTTGGTGGCTGCCCTTGAGGCCTTTCAGAGGTCCTGAGAAGACCCCTGGGTGAGACCCCAGGCTTTGGAGCTACGCATACCCAGTTCAAATCCTGACTCTGCCGTGTGCTAACCAGAAGGCCTGGGGGAGTCTCAGTCTCTCATCTGTACAATGGGAAAAACTATGCCTGCCTTTCAAGGTGCTTATAGAATAGAAGCTAGATCCTGATGTAGAGAAGGTGCTCAGCAAATGCCAGTTTGGATCATTAGGGACTGCTGGGGCTCTGGTCTTGGCTGGGCAAAGCTATGACACAAGTGGTGGGTAGGTAAATAGGCATATGCCCTCTTTCATCCCAAATGAGACAGAATCATGACAAAACTATGGCTTGTCCTCTGGCTCTCAAGAAGCCAAAGAAATTTTAGGAGAAATTTGAGCATAGCAGACATCGCTTGTCATGTGACTGTGATATTCTGATGCTCCCGACACCCCAAAGCCCTGAGGGGACCCTGTTGAGTCCTCTTGGAGGAATCTGCCAGGAATTCATGCCAGGCACCCACTTCACATCCCGAACCTGTGACCAGGTGGCTCAGCAAACAGCTCCATGCACTGGGAGGTGCCCAGGGGTGCCCGTTGGTATCGAGCAGATCGGAGCCAGCTTGGATCCCTGCTGGTTG
>RJWT010045674.1:0-11582 GCA_004365215.1 Cuniculus paca
CTATTTTTAAAATATCTTTCTTTTCATGATCACTAGCTGTGATTCTGTCTTCAAGATCTGAAATTCTATCTTCTCCTTCATTCAATCTGTTGCATATACTTTCAATGGAGGTTTTAATCTCTTGGTTTTCTGTTTGGATCTCTTTCATAAATTCCATTTCTTCCTGTGTTGGACATTTTTTGTTTCCATCATTTTTCTAAGCTCATCTTGTTTTAATCTGTGTTTTCACTAATATCTTTGATTTTAAGCATCATTTCTTTTTGTACTTGAGACTATTTTCTCTATAGCTATTTCCACTTGTTTTTTCACTTCTGTTGCTATCATTTCAGAAAGTTTCAGTGTTTGGCTTCCAATTTTGTCTATCTCATTGAGTTCTAGGCTTGTCCTGAGTGGGCTGGGGGCCTGGGGTTGCATTTTGCTTCTGTGGCTTGTCATTTCCTTTTTTCTCTTTTTTATTGTATTTTGTTTTCTATGTTGATGCTTGCCAATTTCTTATTACAGATACCTTAATCACCAGTATTGAGGTTTCCCTAGAAGATGCCTGTTCTTCATGGATGTCCTCTAGATATAGATGGTTCTTTATAGCTATCTCAAGAACCTACCTTCCCAATTTGTAAAGGATGTAAAGTTACTATTTGGCTCATCACTCACTCCTTTGGTACTGGACCGTGGTGATGCTTATAACCCCTTACAATCACAGTGGTATCATACAGGGAAGAAAAAATGTTTATAGCATGGATGACATGCTGGCTAACATAGTACAGTTAGTAATAACAATAGTTAAAATTACAGTTTAACTACTCACAGACTGTGGTAACCATTAACCTGCTACCTCTGATCACAGGAGAAAACTCTAAAGTTATATAACAAAATCAAACATAAACCATGTACTTACATGCAGTGATTTTCCCCTTAATGTAGTGATTTTATATTTCTGTGGGGAGGGAGAGTTAAGATGGGTAGTGGACAGGATAAAGTGATGAATGAGGTCAAATATCATATAGTCAAGGGTGGAGATCGAAGGATGATCACCCGAATTTTGGGAAACTGGAGGACACAGGGGAGAAAGAATGAAATAGAATATGAAGTAATAATCAGAAAAAGAAGAGACAGTGCTTACTCACTTGAAAGTTTAATTCAAGAAGTAGTTGAGAAAAGAGAAAAAGAGGATCAATAGAAGAAAACAAAAAAGAAAGGTAAGAAACCTAAACAATGAAAAAAAGGAAGAAAGAGCAAGAGAACAAAAAAGAAAAGGAAGAAAGAAAAGGAGAACAGGGAAAGAGAAGAAAAAAAAAGCCCCCAAATAAAAATAACCACAAAATACAAAAGAAAACAAGACAACATCCAACCAGACAGGAGAGGGATAGCCAATCAGACAACCAAGGGAGAACAAAAGTAGTAAAATGTCTCTGGTGTTTGCAGTTCTGTGATAGCGTCCATGTAGATCCCAGAAATGTGCTGGGTATGGAGCTGATCTTGGCCTCTGGATGTAGAGCTGGGGCTGGTCTTCTGTCGGTGGAACTCTCCAGAGCCCAACTGCTGGCTTCTTGCTGCTGCTTCAGACACTTTTATATTGCAGGACTCGTTGATTACTCTGCCCTCCAAAGGCCTGTGTGCGCTCGAGCATCCAGGGCTGGCTATGCTGGATCTAGGGGGCTTCCAGTGAGTCGGCCCCCCCAAAGCCATGTGTCAGAGTTTTACATCTTAAAGTTTGCTCAGAATTTTTCTTTATAAAAGTTATCACATGTTTTGTTATAGAAAGTTAGAAATAAATCAACAAAAACAGAATCCAGAGTGAAAAACATACATTGCCCAAAGAGAGTTATTAATATTTGGAATATGTCCTTTCAGACTTTAATCCTATGTATCACTTTTATGTGTTTGTTAACCAAAATGTTAAGACTTACTGGCTTTTAGTCTGTAGAGAAAGAAATGGTTTAATTAGATTTCACCTCAAATAGATGGTTATAAAGGTCATTTGACAATATTTACTGATTTTCTATTATGAGCTAAGAACCTGACATATATTAATATAACGGTGCAGGAAATACCATAAGTATAGCATCTGCCCATGCAGGTTACCATGGAAATGCGAAGACCTGGAGATGGAAGGAGAGGACTGTCATGAGGACCCACAAAGCTGACAAGACTTTGGCTCTCTTAACAAAAACTGCCCCCGGGCTGCTCGCTCCGTTCCTTCTCTTCACAGCCATGAAGGCGGAATCAAGCACTCCCTTCTGAAAGGTTATGAGCTCAAGTTGTGCTTCTTGATTGAAACAAACAGGACATGGTTGAGGTTGGCCTTTTCTCCTAATCCCTGGACCAACATTCACTTCTTGAGCTCACTTTCCTCTGGCACAAGAGCTTCCTGCTGCTACCTGCCCCCCTACCACCCCCACAGCCAGAGAACAGGAAGCTGGAGAAGGGCCTTCCAAAGCCTCAATCTAGCAAGCCCCTTCATTCCCACCACAGACCTCAGAAGACACGGCCATGGGCAGTGAACCACTCAAGGCTGAGCACACCATGTGTTGGCCATTGTCCTGGAAAAACTGTCATTCCTCAGTCCCCACCAAAAGAGCAAGTTACCATGAATAGGGGAAGCAAATAGGTCAGTGAGACTGTGTGAGATCCGGCGTCACATAGAATGGAATTCCTGGTCTCTAATCCTCCACTGGCAAACAGAAGTGATGTCTACCCTCTCAGGCAGCCCAATCCTTCAAATTAAACTTTTAGAAAGCAATTTCTCCAATGGAAGGGCTGATCTTTCACAAACCCCATGCCTAAATGCACTAAATCTTCCCTACATTAAACCAGCCCGAACAATTATTAATTGTGAATCATATCTTGGTAGCATACTCATATCAGAATTCCCTGCGACCTGGTAGGTATGGTTATGAAACACTGGCGGTCAGTGTTAATGAATTATTTAGGGGCAGACCCAGGTTAAGGAACAGCATACTGGTTAGATTATCACAGCAAGGCCTCAGAGAAGCCAGAGACAGCAAGGGGTGGCAAATAGTTTGTAGGACAGAGGTACAAGAGTAAACTTTCCTTACTTATCACCACATACATCCAGAGAAATCACAGTTATTCTCACAGTAACTGGTAATTTCATGAACTTTAGAATCTACTCAGGCAGTCACATGTTGCTGTCAGTAGTCCTAAACACCTTCGAAACTGGGAAATTCCTTTGACTCTGGATAAATATTACCTAACACATGCTGTATGGCAAGTGTGAGAGGAAAAACTTGGACTCCATACCACAATGTATGAATTAGAGTCCTTTCTAGCAGTCTGACTTTAAGTAAGTGCTGCTTCTCTAGATCTTAATAACATTCAACATTATTCATTATGATGCTTGCTTGTCTGTATAAAATATTGCCTAGCTGTTTCTCTCTTTTCCATAACTTTCCACCAAGCACAGACAAAAATATGATTTTTATTTCATTTGCTAAATTCATGACTTTGATCCCCCATAAATGACCATGGTTCCAATCTGACCACTGCAGGATGGACACAATAATGAGCTTCCTCAAGAGCCCTCAGGAGGCCCAAAGGAGACACTGTTTGGTAAACTGTGAAAGCTCTGTGGGATTGTGAGATGTGCTCATTGCATGAGAACTTTATTTTTTAAGGTCCTATATTCAATGAAACTCAGGCAACGAAAGAAAAAGAAAGAAGAAACCATCAGCAGCAATATTAACTCTGACGGTAGGACTGACAGGCAGAGGGGGTGGGAAGGGCAGACTTCAAATTCTAACTTTATACCACTGTCCAGTGTACTGTGGAGGATTTTTATGCTGATATGTCTTAGATTGTTTTCAAATTGGGAAGCCAGTGCACACAACACCAGTCAGCACCTTGAGTTACCTGGGACACCCATGGACCTATGCCAAGCTTTTCTGCCATGCTCTTCATTCCATCAGTATTGACAAAATAAATAATAAAACCTTTCCTATTTTTACACTGCAGGTTGAGTTTTTTGAGAGGTACATTATTCTTAGAACAATTTCCACATGATCAGGGTAATTATTGTTAATTGTGTATAATTGGTGGAAAAACAGACTAAAGAAAAATTAATAACTTATCCAAGATTTCAAGCACATTAGACAAGTTAAGACGAGAATTCGACAGACCTGACTGGTACCACTGGCAGTGAGTAAAATCTCTGGAGTGCTGAAATGATCCCTCAGAACAGATTGTCTCCTCTCTGTCCTGAGCAGAGATCTAGGACGCAGGAAAGCTGTTCCCTAGACATAGATGGCTGCTAAGATCCTGGTTACTATCTCTCAGGGACTCACTCAGTCATGGAGTCCCAACGTATGGCTAAAAGGATATGGGAGACTTACTGGCTTGAATTTGATCCCTTACCACTAAATGAGGGGTGTGACTATGAATAGACTCCTAATCTTTCTGAACTCTATATGCTTCCTAACCAAGTGAGAAGGACAACACATCTCAGATGCAGGCGTCTTGAGAGAGAACACCTAATGGCATACTGTGCACAAAATCTCTTTGCAAACTAACATTTTGTAAATGTCAGATATGTTATTTCATTGCAAGCTTCTGAAGGCTACCTTGCAGAGGCATACATATCAACAGCCAGCAAGAAAATGTAAAAATTTAGGAGGAAAAGGATAAAATTATTGTCAAAAGAAGTGAAAAAGTAGCTCCACTCTCTGAGCCTCTCAGTGTGCAGTAACTGAGCCCTTGAATTCTTTAAAATCTATTTACTTTTCCCTCCCTGCATTTCACCCCAGCTGTGACAGTCATTCAATCAGCATAGACATCAGTGCAAATAAATTTTACTTTATGAGTCCTTAGCCTGAAGTTCCCACAGTACCGTAAAAACTGATATAAATGCTTCTCTTCCTAGTCACCAAAAATGAAGCATTCAAATATCCAGTTTCCTGTTAAGCTTAGTAAAATTCTTTTTACCAAAGAATTTAGGGTCCTAAAAGCCTTCACTGTGCTGACTATATGTGGATGAATTGGAGCATGGCATACTGCTGTATATTTGATGCTAACTCAAAAATATTTCTAAAGGCTTTGTTGCAAAAACACCACAGATCTGGAAGAGGAAGAGTGTGCTATGGAAAGATATAATTGGTGGTCGCCATAGGGAATCTGACCAAAGGAAAGAATCCATCATGAAACAGCAAACTCACAGAACAACCAAACTCAACCCAGGTCTGAAGCAGGATCTATTGGAGTTGGGCTGTATGGGGGCCATGGCGGTCCTACCCAGTGAAACCCCTAAAATGAAAACTACTTCCTTCTCTTCATCAGAGGATAGATTTCCTAATGCTAATCTTACAATTTAAAAATTTCTCAGCTATTTGTTTTAAAAGCTTGTCTGTAGATAGAGAATTTTAATTCTCCTAACCTGATCCTGTTCTATTTCATTTTCTTGCCTCTTTGTATCACCTATAACCTCTAGCACAATGTTGGAGAGAAATAAGCTATTCTAGACATCTCTGTTGTACCTTTAACTTTAAAGTAGAAAATTCAAAAATTTAACTGTGATGTTCTTCAGCATATTTGTTAGATTTTCTTAGTCAAATTAAAGAGTATGTCTTTCTTTTCTAGTTGTTTTAAATATTTAACTTTTATTCAATGCCATTCTGCATGTATTGAGTTACTTACCTGATTTTCCTCCTTGAAACTATTAATATGTTGTGTTGCTTTATGGATATTCTAATGTAGATAGTTCACTGCCTTGTCAGAGAAAAACAGCAAACCTTTCCTTGATCACAATGGACTTTCAAAAATTACTAAGTGGCCAAGTTCAGTTTCCTTATATTTTGCGAAATTTTCATATATATTTATAAATGAGAGTTTGAATTCAATTATTTTTGCATGTCTTTTTCTTGCTTTGTTTTGCTAAGTTAGGATAGTTTTATGAATTAATAAGAGTTGTTTTTCCTTCCTTTTTACTGATAAAGTGCTTATAACATGAATATTAACTGCTAAATTCATTGAAGAATCAAGTGTTTTCAACATTTCTATAGAAACCAATTTATTAATTCTACAATTAAAATATCATTGTAAATTGTATTTACTTGATCTATTGGCTTCTAATAAAATAATCTCCTGTTTGATTTTGTATTTGTCAATTTATATTTATAATGTTTAATAATTCTTATATGTTTCAGGTTATTGCTTTTTTATCATTAAAATAATTTTTCCAGCTATTAACAATTGTACATTAAAACCTATATTTATCTGATATTAATATTATACCAGATTTCATTATTTGTAATGCTTATTTGTAAATACTTTTACTTAAAAATTTTATGTTCTTATTTTTCAGATACATAAAATGAATTCTTTCAACTTAATTTGAAATTTTCTGCCTTGAATTGGTTCACTTTATCCTTTTGTATTTATTGTGATTGTTGAAATATATGAACTTTTAGTATATTTTACATTTTTCATGTCATGTTTATCAGTTTATTTTTCATATACCATCCAACTTTCTTTCTTTCCCTTACTCCATCTATTCATTTGAATTTATGTATGTATTTTTCTCTTACTTTTTAACATGAGTATCCAATAAAGCCTAATTCAATCTACTTCATTTTTGATATTATTCTACATTACTTTTGCCTAGTTTTAAAGCATCTCAAGATAGCCTCTTTTTGGCTATCCTTTATATAATCAATAGTTACTTTGACTTACTACCTAGCTGACCAATTTCTCTATTTTCCATTACTGTTTGTATTTCTAACCTTTTTGCTGGAATAGTTCTCATTTTTCTGACGTTCACTGTTTAGTACCTTTTCTGTGAATGTCTGTGATTAGTAAACTCTGTTTTCCTTTGTACTAAAATAACTTTATTTCACCAAACCTTTGGATGACAGCTTAGTTGAACATTTTCTAGATACTATTCTATTTTATTTTGGCTTCAATTTTGTTGAAATAGGTTAAGACTCTTAATAGTTTTCCTTGTGGATAATCTTTTCCCCAGTACCTATACATTTTATTTTTCTTCATTTTTGTTATCTAGCAGTTTCACCATAAAATTCATCTTCTTTGGGGTTGCTTGTACAATTTTAATGTAAGGACTCATATCTTTCAATTTTGAAAACTTATGAAAAACATCTTTTGAATATTGTCCTAGCCCTATTTTTTCAAACAGAATATTATTGAATCTTTTCATGCTAACTTCTACATCTTTTTCTCTTTAAACACATCTCTAGCACTCTGTCCTACACTGTGGCTATTTTATTCATATTTTTTTCCTTTTGTTAGTTAATTTTGTCTGTTTAACCTATATCTTGAAATTTTAATCTAATTATGTTGTTTTAATTTTAAACATTTTAATTTTCTTCTGCTTTCCTTGTATTATTTTGGTTTTGCCTAGTGATTTCTATTCCTTCTTTCAATGTTCTAAAGTGAAATTTTGAAATTTGGGGGAGTTCTTTTTCACTCAAGTGATCATTTTGTTGCCAATTCCCTTGAGGATTTGCTTGCATCATTTGTCATTTTGGTACTCTGGCCCTGACTGGAGGTGTGGCCAGTGGAATTCCGTTGTGATTTTTGGACATGAACTCGCCAACTGTTTTCATATTTGTCTCTACTAGGGCTTCAGGGTTTCTCCACAGCTGATCAGTTCTGTTCTGATTTCTAAATTGGAGGTCCCTGCATTTGTGGGTAGGATAAATTTAGTCTACACATGGTAATTGCTTAATTTTGAGGTTCTGAATTCTTGTTGTTCAGAGCTTTTTCATACAGGCCCAAGGCATACCTAGTTCCTGAGGAATGTATGTGGAATTCTGCTGTCCCCTTTCCCATAGACAGGATCTGCTTTCCAGATTCTCAGCAAAAAGCAGGACCCTTTCTTATAACTTCGCGGTGACTCAAATGGTTTTAGACCTCACTCACTGCCTGTGCACCATGAACACACAAAGCCCAAGACCCACCCTGTGATGCTTGTGTTCAGGACCCATGAGCCATTGTGTATTTCAGCCCCTCCTTCTTTTGTCTTGAAGATTCTCTTTATGTCACTATGGAATTCTTCTTTTGAGTTTAGAAATTTAACTTTCTTGTAAGTTCGTGTTTAGAGCATGAGGAAGTTCCTTCAACTGGATTTCCACTGTCTTCAAACTGGAGTTTGGTAGCACTTACTACACTGCCTCTAGGTTTCTAGCACAGTAGTGCCCACAAAGAAATATCACCTGCAGTTATCTGAAGTCATACTCAGCTACTCAATCAGTGTTTAGCTTAAGTTTCTACTGTAAGCCTCCAGTTGACTCAGTTTTTTTTTTTTTCTGGTTGCTACTGCATAATTGATATATCTTAAAACCTTTTCCCCTTAATGTTAAGATATCTCAAATTTTCTGTATGTGCATAGAATAAGAGTTTTTAAGTCAGAGAGACTTTGGTAATTACACCATCAATGCCAACCACTGCGTGACCTTGAAAGATTCAACTAAGTCCTCTGAGCTGTCCTTTCTTCAGATAGTAACTTAGGATAAAATTATCTTCTTTGGAATGAGGGTGTGGCTCAGTGGAAGAGAACTTGCCTAGAATGCATGAAGCATGGTTTGATTTCCATTACTGGAAAACATTATTTACAGTAAAGTGAATATATTTACTATATAGTAAATTGTTCTACCTTATTCAGCTTGTACAATTATTTATTGAGCATTGCACTGGAAAAGTATTATATTTATGATACTATTCACATTTATTATGTAGAACCAGCTGACTTTAAGAAACGTGATTAGAATTGTCAGTTTTATTAAATAAAAACAGAGAACTCTCAGTTAAACCTGAATTTGAGATAAATAATAAATAAGATTTTAGTATATGTAGGTACCATGTATTATTTGGTACTTCCTTATACTAAAACTAATTACTGTTTCTCTGAGATTCAAATTTTACTGGACATCAAGCATTTTATTTGTCAAACCTAAGCCAGATCCACCTATTCTACTTTGAACAACAAGGGTCATTTATGAAAAATCTCCCACATATGGGCGCCATTTCATCAGTATCATTTTTAAACAAGAAAGATAAGTTTAACTGTATTCTTCATGTGGAATCTCCAGTCAAAAACGTAAGGCACTTTTAAATCAAATGGCTCAATCCTACCCCTGAAGTCTAGGCATTGTTCTTATTTGATCTGTCCTTCCTTGGATTTAATTAGCCATGCTTGTAGTGATGATGACAAGAGGATAGGATTTTCAGACATTGTTTAAGCCAGCTGAGTTCAAAAGGAAAGTTCTGTCAAGCCTGAACATATGGAAGTTAGGAAATTAGTCCTTCAGCTAAGGACATTTTCTTGTCTGTTTTCTGTTTGCTCTGTTGCCTCTAGTGGTTACTTTAAATCATAGCTGCATTACTGCCTGGCTGAAGTGCCCTGGACAAAACATTTTCTATCTCAAGGCTCTGTTTCCTATCAGAAAATCTACAGATATCCATTGCAACCCACTTCCACTTCGGAGACTGTGGTGCTGTGAAAGAGCACAGGAAGGCAGGACAGTATTGTCCATACAATAGGTAGTTCTCAAGCTCCACGACTGAAACAACAAAGGTTTCCAAAACAGAAAGTCAAGGACTAGGCCATGAACCATTAGAATAGGTGAAGAAAATCTTCGCTTCTGGAGGACCCTGAAGTGGTTCTTCTTGGTGAAATGGAGCTGCTTTGTTGAGCCATTTGCTGAGGTCTTCACCCAACAAGGGTGCCATCCCAGGCCCTGTCCCCTAAACAGAGCTCTTCATCTCCCCATTTTTTGTGACTATATTTTGTGGCTTGGAAGTGCCTCCACCTCTAAGTCCAAGACTAGAGAGGTGCTGTTACACTCTGATAAAAAAGGAAGATAAATATCATCTTACAGATTTTTCCATTTCTAGTACATATGTAGCCAAGGTCCCTGAAGAGTTGATATGCATTACCAAGAACAAATTAAATCCCAGAAAGAAACCATTTACTACTTGTTAATTTTTCTTCTTTCTCTTACTTTTGAAACCAGGGAATATCAATACTTGTTACGGTTTGTATATAGATGGCCCCCCCAAGCCTCATGTAGTCAAGGAAGTGGCTGAGTCTAGCATTTTTGATTGACTTGTTGTCTAGCGCTGGGATTGGCAGTGTGAATTCTGCACCCGCCCAGGGGTGGAGCCGACATACAATGTAAGGTTGGAATGGGGTTATGTTTTGCTCTTTGGCACGGTTTGCTCTTGCCGCTTGCAGCCACCATGAACGGCTGCCCCCTTTTGCTCTGGCTGCTGCCTTAAAGTGTTGCCCCAGGGCCATGCTACCCTGCCTTGGAGGCAACTGATTATAGACTGAAATCCACAGAAACTGTAAGCTAAGTAAACCTTTCCTTGCTTCACTTTGGGCATCGGGTGTTTGTCTCAGCAACGAGAGAAAGTAACCAAGACAATACTAAACTTAATCATAAAATTAAATACAGATCAGTTGACAAACCACAGTCCAGGAAAAATAAAATAAAATAAAGAAAGCAAAAGAACTAAAGAAGAAGAAGAAGGAAATAGAAACAAGAAAACACATTTTTATGAAATTCTCTGTTTGAAAATTCAGAATGGATTTGCATAGAATTATCTTGCTTTATGTAGCAATTTATCCTTGAAAAGCTGTAGATAATGAAATGCATAGAAAACAGACTCATGTATCTCTGCCTGCCATTAAAATTGAAGCACTGCATGTTCATAGTTTGTCTTTGCAATGGTTCCTGCCACCCTGCATTTCTCTACTATACTATCTAAAGCAAATCTCCATAAAATCAAGGTTCCATTTATAGTGAAATTACTCATCATTCCTGCCTTTCAACCTACCAACATTTTCCACCCCCAGAGACAGTTGTGTGAAGTGGGAAGAGGGAATTTGGGACAAATTACTTTGTCATCCTGTGCCTCTAAGTCCCCATGCATGAAAGAATAATAGTATCTATCTATAGATTACTTGTTTCTGTTCTATCTTCCTCCAGAATGCCATAATTCCCTTTGTCACCCTCAGCAGTTTCGTACAGGAGTAGATGAATATCTATATTTCCCATGACCTATAATTTTGAGACAAAGGGGTGCATCTGTCTCTTTGATCACCATTTTCCTGCCACTTATCACGATGTTTGCCATTGGGTGCAAGGTAATTAGATATATCTTTTATTTGTATTAGTGTCTAGCTCAGGATCACAAATTCTGTCAATTCTCATTACTCATGGCAACTGGGTTCTATAAAGTCACTGCAAGCATTGGGTTAACCAACAGTGGCTTAATGTTCCTAGAAAAACTACAAAGGTAAATTCCTGTGAGCCTCTCTGGTCACAACATTTTTATCAACAATTCAATGCATCCCTTATTTTATGTGTGTTTTTGTTTAAAGACAACTTGTTTGATATGCATTCTTGGTTCATTTGCATCCCACTTATGACCACTTCATATTTCTCTCACCCTTCAACTTTGCCCCTCGGTTCAAATTTTGGCTTCTATGTGAAATGGTTCCTCCTCCCTTACAAATTTCCCTCTTTGCTTATTCAACTCATCCACTTCCTTCAAATATCCCGTCTTTTAGAGATGCCTTCCTAAATTCACAGAGAAAGAAAGAATTCTTC
>RJWT010045675.1:0-11583 GCA_004365215.1 Cuniculus paca
TGTGGCTCCCTGAAAATGACAGATTAGATTTCTTGTCTGAAAGTCTGTTTTAGTAATTTGCTTCTGTAGGGTATGAGGAATTTATTGGGAAGGCTGGAATTTTAGTTTTTTTTTTTTTAAAGATGAAAAAGTAATAAAGTACAACAAAGTTTCATGATAATTTTTCTAATTAAAGACTGATTTCAGAATTGTTTGACATTTCTTCCCTTTTCAATTGGAAATTTTTCCTTACATAGATGCCTTGATTCAGCTGTGTTCATCCATACTCTTTCCTCTGCAGATTCTTTCTTTCCTTGGCCTCCTGCCTGCACATTTATTTTCTAGTTACCTTCTCAGAATGGTAAAGGGATTCAGTTCAGCATTTTTTCCTTCATGTTGTGGGACTGATAGCCACTCATGAGCCTCCTAATCACTGTCTTCTCATCCATGTCCAATCTTTCTCTCACTTCATAGCAATTTCTTTGTTTATTGGTACGATTTAGATTTAATCACACTCATTATAGGAAATTTATAACTGTACATGATATTGATATGGGGAAAGGAAACTCCCAACCTACTAGATGTCCAGTATGAATTTGTGTTCTCTAAAATCGAAGAATGAATTTTAGGAACAACAGAGATTAAGAGCAGAATATATTTACTGAGAGAAAGAAAGCTTCTGTCTGAGAGAGACAGAAGGGGTCCCAAGTGGGTTGCCAAAGACTGTCTTTTCTAAGGACTCTTATAGAGCAAAACCACAAAGTGAGGCAGGTTTAAGGTGGGAAACTTGGGAACTCTCCAGGTGGGTATGAGGTGGGAAAGAACTGTGGCCAACCAATGAGATTATGAGTATAATTGCTCAGGTAGAATTAATTAAATCAGAGACAAATGGGAGAAGCAAGTCATATAGCAAGTGGGCTTAAAAACAGAACAGGGCCTTTGGCTATAATGGGTTGGCTTAGTGACTCTTGGCTTTCTCAGGGTGATAGAGACCTATTTAGACTATCAATCCCTGATGTTTATCCTTAGGGTGTGGGTATATTTGTTTAATCTTTTCTTTTGAGGTCTGGCCCACAGCGGGAGGTGTCTGTCTCCCCTTACAGTCAAGGTATCTGATCTTTTGCACTGGCTCCTTTAAAGTCCTAACCCTGTCTGACTGCCTGTAATATTTCTATCTAACTCATTTGTCTGTAACAATATATCTTGGTTACTTCTTTTCTTCCCATTCCACTCCGCACCCTTCAACTCCTCTTCCCCTCTTATTTACAATGCTTTGTTTCCTTTTGATTCTGTTTTTTTCTCTTTCTTCATTTTCCCCTCCCTGCTCTCTAATTTCTTTTCCATTTTGAATAATTTTTTCCTATTTCACAGTATCTATTATACATTTTGTTTGGTATTTGCACTTTCAGTTTCTCACACCACAGGGAAAGTATGATATTTACACATATATCCAGTTTATTTCAATTAGGAAGATGGTCTCAAGGTGCATCCATTTACCTAGAAATGTCTCAAGTTTATCTTTCTTTATAGTTGAACTGTACTCCATTGTATATATTAAAACAAACAATACAAAACACACATCTTTATCCATTCATCAGTTGGGCATTTGGTTTATTTTCCAAGATTTAGCTACTACCAGCTGCTGCTATAAACATGGTTATGCATATATTGCTGTGATCTGATGCTTTTAATTCTCCCAAGATGATATCAAGAAGGGGTGCAGCTGGGTAAAATGGAACCTATTGTCCTAGTTTTTTGAGGAATCTCCACACTGATTTCCACAGTGGTTGCACCAAGCCACACTCCTACCAACAGTGGAGAAGGGTTCCTTTTTCCCCACAGCCCCTCCAGCATTCGTTATTGGTTAATTTCTTGATAAACAGCCACTCTTTATGGAGTGAAATGGAATCTCTGAGTTGTTTTAATTTGCATATCTTGAATGAACAGGGATATGGAAGATTTTTTCATATATTTATTTGCCATTTGTACTTCATTATCTGAGAAGTGGGCATTCATCTCAGAGGCCCATTTTGAATTGGGTCTTTAAATTTGAAGGTCTGATTTTATTTTCAGTTTTCTATATGTTCTAGATATTAGTCCTTTGTTTGAGGAACAGTTGGCTAAAATGTTTTCTAAATCTGTGTGTTGCCTTTTCATTCTGTTGATGATTTCTTTTGCCATGCAAAATCGTTGTAATAAGATTAGATCCCCGTTGTTGATTCTTTATTGTATTTTTCATGCAGTTGGGGTTTTCACAAAGTCTTTGCCTACAACTATGGCTTCAAGAGTTTTACCTATTTTATCTTCCAGCAGAGTTAGTGTTTGTGCTTTAATATTTAGATCTTGGATCCATTTTGATTTTATTTTAGTGCATGGTGAGAGACATGGGTCTAATTTTAGTCTTTGACATGTGGAAAGCTAGTTTTTCCAGCACCATTTATTAAGCTATCTTTCTTTCAATGAATGTGCGTGGCTCCTTTCTCAAAGATAAAGTGCATAACTGTTTGCATTTTTGTCTTTATTTTCTAATCTGTTCCATTAATCCTTGGGTCTGTCTTGTGTTTTTTCTTTTGCTTTTTTTCTTTTTCTTCTTTTTCTTTTCTTTTTCCTTTCCTTTTCTTTTTTTTTTCTTTTCTTTTTTTTTGCCAGTACCATGCTGTTTTTGTTTTTTGTTTTTTTGTTTTTTATTATGATAGCTCTGTAGTATAATTTTAAGTCTGGAATTTTGATGCCTTCTGTCTTTTGTTACCCATAATTGGTTTTGCTATTCTGGGGCTCTTCTCATTCAAAGTGAATTTTAGGAATGTTTTCTCTAGTTCTGTGAGGTATACTACTGATATTTTGACTGGGATTGCCTTACATCTGTACAACGATTTTGTGAGTATGGCCATTTTCACTTTTGGTTCTTCCTACCCACAAGCAAAGGACACCTTTCCATTTTCTGATATCCTCTTCAATCTCCTTTTTGAGAGTAGTGTAGCTTTCAATGTAAAGAACTTGTGCTTCCACTGTTAGATTGATTCCTAAATATTTCATTTTTTTCAATGCTGTTGTGAAAAATGTTGTTTCCTTAATTTCTCTCTTAAGGAGTTTGTTATTGTGTACAGGAATGCTATTAATTTTTGAGTGTTGACTTTGTATCCAGCAGCTATGTAACTGAATTTGGTTATTAAATCTAGGGGTCTTTTTGTGCAATTTTTGGGGTCTTCTAGGTGGAATATCATGTCATCTGAAAACAATGATAATTTAATTTCTTCCTTTTCTTTCTGTATTCCTTTTATTAGGTTCTCTTATCTCATTTCTCTGGCTAATGTTTCCAGGACTATATTGAATAGGACTGGTTATAATGGAAATCCTTGTCTTATTCCTCATTTTAGAGTGAAATCTTTCATCTGTTCAGTAGATGTTGGCTGTTAGTTTACCATAGATGGCTTTTATCAAACTGAGAGAAAGACTATGTATTCCAATTTTCTTTAGGGTTTTTTATCATGAATGTATATTGGACTTTGTCACATGCTTTTTTCTGTTTCTGTCTGACAATCATGTGATTTTTGTCTTTTGCTCTGTTGATGTGGCATATTACATTTATGGATTCACGTATGTTGAACTGTCCCTACAATGAATCCTACTTGGTCTTGATGTATAGTCTTCTTGATGATTTGTGTATTCTGTTTGCAGATGTATTATTGAGGAATTTTGTATCAATGTTCATTAAGGAGATGGGCCTTTCATTTTCTTTTTTAGTTGCATCCTTGTCTGGTTTTGGCATCAGGGTAATACTTGCTTCAAGGAGTGACATTGGGAGTACTGCTTACCATTCAATTTCATTGAAGAGTTTGAGGAGTAATGGCATTAGATCTTCTCTAAATTTCTTGTTGAATTCAGCAATGTATCCATCATTGACTGATACTGGGTTATTTAGAATTTTTATATCTTCTTGAGTCAGCTTTGGTAATTCATGTCTAGGAATGTGTCCATTTCTTCTGTGTTTTCTATCTTACTTAGAAGAAAGGTTCTCAAAGTAGGTGTTGATGATCTGCTGAATTTCTGCAGGATCCATTGTGATTTCACGCCTTTCATTTCTAATTGCATTACTTTGAGTCTTTTCTTTCCTTTTTTAAAAATAAGGTTGTCTGAGGGTTTATCAATTTTACTTAATCTTTCAAAGAACCAACTCTTCAATTCATTGAGTCTTTGTATTGTTTTATTAGTCTCAGTTGCGTTAATTTCTGCTGTGATATTTACAGTTTCCTCCTTCGTATGAGCTTTGAGCTTAACTCTCTCTTCTTCTAGAAGGTTGAAGTTCAGCATTGTTTACTTGACTTTATTCTATTCACTGCTATAAATTTTCCTTTTAGGACTACTTTCACTGCATTTCATAAGTCCTGCTATGTTGTATTTGCATTGTCACTTAATTGTAGAAACTTTAATTTCTTCTTTAACTTCACTTGTGGCCCATTGTTATCTCAGAAGGTTATTATTTAATTTCTTTGTGTTTCTGGAGTTTTCGTGATTGCTTTTGCCATTGATTTCCAGTTTCATTGAACTGCGTTCTGACAATATACATGGGGTAATTTCAATTCCTTTGCATTCACTTAAGCATGTTCTATAGATTAATATGTAGTTGGTTTTGAAGACCATTCCATCCATAAATAAGAAGAGTGCATGTTCTGATGTGGGGTAGAACACACTGTAGCCATCTACTAAGTATATTTGTTCATAGGTTTGGTTCAGTTCCAATATTTCTTTGTTAAATTTTTGTCTAGTTGATTTGTCTGTTTGTGACAATGGGGTATTAAGGTCCCCAATTACCATTATGTTACTGTTTCTTTGATTTTTCAAGTCCATTAATGTTTGTTTTATATAGTGGTGTGCACCTGTACTAGGTGCATATTATTTATGATTGTTACATTTTCCTCTTGGATTATTCCCTCAATAAGTATGTGATGACCTTCTATTTTGCTTTTGGTCCATATTGATTAGAAATTCACATTGTCTGCAAATAAGAGTATCTACTCCTGGTTTTTTCCAAGTTTTTGTTGCATGGAGTATTGTTTACCATCTTTCGACTTTCAGTCTGTGAATTTCTTTTTGAGAAAAATGTTATTTATATGCAGTACATTTTTGGTTCTTGTTTCTTGATCCATTCTGCCAGTCTGTTTCTTTTGATTGGTGATTCGAGACTATTTACAATGATGGTTATAATTGGTGTTTTGGTTTATTCTTTTCATATTATTTTTCAGCCTTGAGTTCTGTCTTTTCCTTTTAATTGCTTGCCCTGTCTTGTGAATTCTTTCTATTGGTGTTCCTGGAATTCTGGTTTCCATTATGTTTTTCTGAAATATTCTTTAGACTATTTTGTAGAGCTTGTTTGGTGAACATGAACTTCTTGAGTTCTTCTTTGTCATAGAAGTGTCTTATTTCTCCATTGATTTTGAAAGATAGTTTTGAAGGGTACATCAATCAGGTTTCAAGGTTGTTTACTTATAGGACTTGAAATACTTCATTCTCTCTTTGATTTGTGTTGAGAAATCTGCTGTGATTCTGATAGACTTTCCTTTAGATGTGATTTGTTTCTTTTCTCTATCAGCTTTTATCACTGTGTTCTGGTGCTGAAATTCTGGAATCTTGATTATATATGTTGCAGATTTATTTTGGTCATGACTAATTGGAGTTCTGTGTTCCTCACTTATTTGTGTATTAAATTTTTTTTCCATGTTTGGGAAGTTTTCTGCCACTACTTCTGTGAACAGGGTGTGTTATGGGACTGTGCTGTCTCCAGCTTTCCCATTGACACCAATCAATCTTACATTGTTTCTCTTTGCATTGTGTTGTATTTGCTGGATTGGTTTCTTCATGGTCTCTTGCTGTTTTTAAAATCTTTTTGTAGGTGCCAACCACCATCTTGTCTTCAAGATCTGATAATCTATCCTCCCCTGGCTTTGTTGGGTTGTGTATTATTTCAATGGACTCTTTAATCTTCTGAATATCTGTTTGAGTCTTTTGCTTGGATTTCCTTTCTTTCTTATGTTAGGCATTTATGGTTTTCATAAGCTTGTCTATTATTATTTTATCTCTGTCTACTATAGAGTCACTGAGAAAGTCTTTCATTTTGATCATGATTTTATTTACTTGTGAGGTACTTTTTTCTTTGAGAGATTATTTCCAATTTGATTTTCTTTATAGCCTAATTCATCTATCTTTTTAAAAAATTCTGCTGCTATTATTTGAGAAACTTCACATGGGTGGTTTCTCACTTCTCTATCTTAGTCTGTGGACTTGCCCTAGGTGTATTGGAGGTCTGGGGTTGCATTTTGCTTCTGCATCTTGTTATTTTCTATTTTTTAAATTTTGCTTTCTGTGTCAACATTGTAAATTTCTTATGTTAGATAGCCTTATCACTCTTTTGTGACTTTCCTGCAAAATGTCTATTCCTCAGATATGTCTGCTAGGTGTAGATTGTGATTAAACTTTGTGTCTGTCCCAAGATCCTGCCTTCCCAATTTATTAGGAATGCAAGGTTGCTAACTGGCTCAGCACTCAGTCCTTGGATGCTGAACTATGATGATGGTTATATCTGCAGACAATCACAGTATTGTCATATGAGGGAGAGCAAGAGGTATGCTATTCTGGTTAAATTAGTACAATTAGCAGTAACAACAGCATTAAGCACAGCCTAGAAATGGACACAACGTGATAGCTATTAATTCAGTGCCGTTAACCTTAGGGACAGATTCCATAGTTATGTAACAAAATCCTACATAAACCAGGAACTTGTATGCAATGACTTGTTCTTAGTAGAGTGACTTTACCATGTGTGTATGTGTGTGTAGGGGATTTAAGAGGGATGGTGGAGGGGACAAAACAGAGATAAATGTAGAGAAATATAGTGGAAGAAAGACTGAAGGCCAGAGGACGATAATCCAAGCTTTGAGAAACTGCAGCAGAGAAAAGGAGAGAAAGAATGAAGGAGAGAGCAAAGAATAGTGAAGTGAACCAGAAAGACTAGAGACAGTGTTCACTCACTTGAAAATATCAAAAAGTCAAGAAAGATAGTTAAGAAAAGAGAGAAAAAAGATGAAAAGAGCAAAAGTAAAAACTTAACCAAATCAAAATATTTGAAATTAAAACAAAAGACATAAGAAAGAAAATGAAACAAATAAAAAGGAAAAAATAATAATATAATTCCCCTGGTGCCCACAGCTCTGTGATAGTGTCCAAGTCAGAGACCACAATTTTGCTGGGTAGCCCCACCATGTCTGCAGTAGGATTAGTGTTATATAAGGGGCTGATGTTGCCCTCCAGCTGGAACTGGGGCTCTCTTCAGTCAACAACTTCATGTCCACCCACATCTCCCTACCCTGTTGGTCTCTGTCCACTCTCCCTGTCACTGTGGCTCCTTCAGGCAGAGACAGCCCAAGGCTGTTCACAGTCCCATGTGTATTTGATTCCTCCAGGTCATTGCACAGCTTTCTCTGTTCTACCCCCACTGGCATGTCTCTGTCCTGTCACACTGCTTGTCACTAGACAGGGGGGTGGTTGGTGAGAGGTGGGGCACTGTTGCCTTGTGGATACAGCTCAAGACTGCTCAGTGCCCCTGCAATCTGCTCTTCAGTGGGTAGAGTGCTGACCTGCTACCCATTGCTCTGCAGTGGCTCAAGACTGTTTAAATCCTATGTGTCTGCATCCCTCTGTCAAGCCACTGGTTGCAGGACAGCAAGGATCATGCTGTTCCACTCACAATTTTCACCCTCTCCACTATGGTCCCTAACCTTGTTGTCATTAGGGATTTTAGTTAGCCACTCTGGCACAGGATAAAAACAAAACAAAACAAATACACAAAACAAAGCAAAAAAATGGCATCCCATTGGTGAGGGAGCAGTTTCCTGGTCATGCGCCCCTGGGTGTGCCAGCAAAATTTGCTGCCAGGCTGCAGTGATCTCTGTGTGGAGGAAGGCAAAAGAGGCAAGGGGCCTTATAGCTCAAATCTATCCTGTGTGGCTTGAGGTGGATGCACTTTTGCAGTCTCTCATATCTTTGGAAATTTCCCAGAATGGCAAATCTTGCTCTGAATGTAGGTAGCAGTGCCACTAACAGCCCCTGTGGGCTGGTCCGCCATTTTATAAAGTGCTATGTCAATGTTTTGTTTGACTTACAAGTCTGTTATTTCAGATTGATTTTGGCATCAGGGTATATGTCTCTCCCTTTCTTCCAATACTAGTGTGTTTATTTGATTTTTTTTTGTTTTGAGTGGCTCCAATGTGTCTACTCCCCTATTCAGCTATGTTCACTAAAATTCTGATTTTTTAAGACAGTCTGTATAGTCTTACCACCTTTAAAAAAATAATCACCCACTCTCATTTGACCATTTGGGACCTGATATCTGCCCTTTCCGCTCAAGTGAGATGACTTTCTGAGGAATCATCCACAACTGCTATTATGAAACCTGATGAATACTACTTACTTTCCCCGCATTTGCCATTGTTATGTACAGCCTCAAATTTCTTAGCACTTAACTGTGTGGCTGTATACTCACATTGGTGGTTGTATCCTTGGTGCTACATGATACACAGGTGGGTGTGTTTTGGAAATGACAGGAGGCAGTCACTATCTTGGGGAGGTAGGATAGTATAGGTAGACTCATGTTCTCAGAATGAGTAAGTGAGCACTTTTTCATATATTACGTTGACAAAGAGAAAAGAAGTAAAAAACTTCAATCCATACCACTAATTAAAGACTATTATTATTAGTATTATGTCTTTTTTGAGACAGGGTCTCGCTATGCAGTTCAGGCTGGACTTGGGCTCACTTTGTGGCCCAAACTGGTCTTGACTTGCAGTAATCCTCTTGCCTCAGCCTCCTAAGTGCTGGGATTACAGGAATGTGCCAGCACACCTGACTTTATTTTCTTCTTAAACTGTTAGAGATTTTAATAATTGTTACTGGATCTTGAGAATACCCTTAACAGCAGTGGAAATATTTAAGTGTTTCTTTGGGAGAAAGTATTTGTGGTTACTGTAATATAAAGGCTGCAAATACAAAGATTATACCTCACTTCTCGAAAGTATTGTGCAAGTATCCTTTAGCCCTGATTGGTGAAAGGCAATGCATTCTGAAATATTTGAAATTAAAAAAAAGACCTTTTAAAAACCAAATCCTTATTTATGTATAATCATAGTGTCAACTTTAGAAGTATACTAAAAGGTTAATGTTTTATTATTTATCAGTGAAGATATCTGAAAATATCTGAACTTTGTGTTTGCTGCCCCAAACATTGTGACTCTATGAAGCTGTGGAAATGGAGACAGCAAGCCACATTAACATCCCATTCATTATTGTGAGAACTCCTGGGTCCATCATGGTCTTGTGTTTTCCATCTGAGCAGAATCTGATGGACATTTGTATTTCTGAAGCTGCTATTTCCATTTCAGTGTGATTCATACCAAACAAATACTTTACCTGTCACATCTGAAGATCCTTCACAAATCACAGGTCCTCCTCGAAGAGACATACTCTTTTTTTTTATTTATTTTTAAAGAGAATAGAAGAAAACAAAACAAAACAGAACAAAAAAACCAACCAAACAAAAAGAAAACAGAATAGAGTCAAACACAATACAGCATTTCAAAACAGAACACAGAAAGCTACACAGGTCTTCAAAACATAATAACAGGAAGTTAACTATGGTTACCCCAGTGTCTCTTGCTTTCCTCAAAATGGTTGTTCATACATTTACAGACAATAAACTCAAACAAAACAAAGCAATACATAACCAGATAAAAACAAAAGAGCACTATAAGGCAATCACGCTGGCCAACAAGAAACCAGCGATGTCTACCGTAGTGTCCCATTTTTCAAAAGAGCTGCTCCTATTTTCTCACATATTGCAATCAAATTGTAGGAAAGGGATTTAAACCAATCAAATCAAAGAATAAAAGCACTGTTGGACTTCAGAACCTTTTTTCCATATTTATCGGGAATTTTCTGTCTTATTGAGTCTTTCAGTTTCTTACACTAGGGAGACAATGCGGTGTTTACACATGTGGGTTTGGTTTATTTCACTTATGAGTATGGAAGAGACATACTCTTGACATGAATTTAATATAGACACTTGGCAAGTGAAGAGGTATAATAACATCATAAATCCCAAATTAACTTTCTTTATGTGTGGAATAAATTGGACATACAAGTTTAAATGTTGCATGGTTTCTCTTATATGAGAAACCAAAGTCTAAATAAGTTAAAGAGCAAAATAAAAGATAGATAATAGAAAATAGGTATATAGAACTTTGCAAAAGAGAATGGACTGAGAGATGGGGAGGCACAGGGGGATAAAAATGATTTAAAATGTGTTATGAGCCAGGCCTGGTGGTGCACGCCTGTAATCCCAGCATTCGGGAGCCTGATAGGAGGATCGTGAGTTCAAGACCATCCTGGGCTACAAAGTGAGCTCAAGGCCAGCCTGAATGGCATAGTGAGACCCTGTCTCAAAAAGACAAGGGCTGGGGATTTAGCTCAGTGGCCTAAGTGCCTGCCTGGCAAGTGCAAGGTCATGAGTTCAACCCCCGGTGCTGGAAAAAAAAATGTGTTATGTACATGTACCACTCCCCACAATAAGTATAATCTTTATGCACTGCAAAAATGAACTAATAAAATTATTTTTATATGGCTATCAAAGAACACTACAGCCAGTATTATACAAATTAGTAGATATAGTATGAGCACTGAGCCAAACAAAAAGTATGTTTGGGAATCCATTGTACATTCATCTACTAAAGCAAAATAATTTCTTATGAATGGCTCAACCTCTTTGAGTTCTCGTTCCATCTTTTCCCAAATGAAAATTTAACTTGTTAATCTGATCTTTTATAACATTCCTTGGTTCTGGATAGATACAACCTGGAAAATTCAACTATAATTCCATTGCACATATTTCTGTTGTCATTTTCCAAAATGGCTTGATATGTCTAGATTTTGACAGCTGGTCAAACTGTTTGGTTCTTTTCTCAGTTCAGTATTTAGAAACAGAAATAACAGCCTCCAGCAAAACCATGCTTAGGAAATTAGAATATCTAGTAAGTCTTACCGGATTATTTTTAAGCAAGATTTGAATAGCCATGTCTTTTAAGGCAAATAAATAGAACAGAATGGATTGCAATTGTTTCTAACGGAAAGAAAATTAGATGAGGAGGAACTTTGGTATACAGGTTAGAAAGATGATAGAGCAATGCCTACGATATTTCTGAGTTCTTTTTGTCATTTCTGCTTAAAATAGGTACTATTATGGTAAATTAACTTTAAGTTCTGTAAGTGTAGCTGTAACAATGCCAAACTTAAGGTTGAAGACATGTATGGTGTCATTTGTAGCTGTGGAAATACTTCTCATGCTAAAGATGTAGCATGAACAACTTAAAATAGAGGAACATTTTTGTGCAGCAAAATAGATTTTTGGAGCAGAATTAGATCAAGCAAAGGTTGCATTGTGGGCATTTAGTCGTGAAAATATAAATCTGTACCAAATGATAGCTGTGAATCAGCTTTCAAACCTATTAGATGTGCCATTTAACCAGGCAGCATATGCCCATTATTTTTTAGCATGAAAAG
>RJWT010045676.1:0-11562 GCA_004365215.1 Cuniculus paca
TTTTGATAGTTGTGGGGGTTGTATTATAACAATATTTTTTCAAATGATGCATGTTGAAGGTAAAGAATTGTTTGCCCTAACTTTAAATAGGAACTCTGAATCTTTTTCAGTTTTCCTAGAAATGTAATAACACAATACATAGTAAATCTCTTGGTGCCCTGTTATTTCAGCAGCAACCATTTATTAATATCTGGTATTTTTATTTGTGGATTTAAAATGTCTCAATGTCTATCATGATTAATAATTACAAAAATCAGGATTTGGAACATTTTGAACATATAAAATTATAAAACCTCTTCTTCCATTTAAAAAATCATTTTAAAAATCACCTAATACATGGTTAGTATCTCTTTGGGAAACTGTGGTGTGTATACAAAAAAGGATGCATAAAAACTTGACTTTGAATTAAAATTTCATCTTGGTGGAATGCAGGTTCAGTTAGATACAGAACTTTTCAACATGATTATGTACATGTGACTATAAAAGTTGTTTTAAAAGCAAAAGAGTTATCTAAAATATGAATGCTACATGTAAGCCCTGTTTTGAAAGTTTTTTTTTCCACTTTACATCATCAAGTCTTGAACATTGCCATTGCTGTGAGTGCAATGCCACTTTATTCTTTTTAATATGATAGCACAGCATCCCACTGTTTGAGTGTTTCATAGTTCACTTAACTACTACTTCATAGATGCTGTTGGAAACAATGCTATAACTTCTTTGTATTTAAGTGTGCTTCTATAACATATAGAAGTAGAATTTCTGGGTCAGAGGATGTGCACAGTTAACATGTTAAATGCTTCCAGTGCCTTCAAGAAAAATTACACTAATTTAGTCTCCTCACCAATGCTGCAAGAAAAAATCCTTTCCTCATGTGATTTCTCCCCTGCTGCAAATTTGATGTAATTTTGACAAACTGTCTTTATCTACAAAGAAAACAGCTGTTTTAACATGATGGCTTATCCAAAGAACAGCAGGTTGGGGCTGTGGCCAAGAAGGAAATTTAGTAATATTTATGTTGAAAAGACATTTTGCAGTGGTAGCACAAACTTGTAATCCCAGCACTCTGGGAGGCTGAGGCAGGAGGAGCATGAGTTCTAGCCCAGCCTGGGCAATTTAGTGACTTAGAGAGAATCTGTCTCAAAATGAGAATGAAAAGAGGGCTGTGGGTGAGGCACCGTGCAGAGGCCTTTAGTGCAGTCTCCAGTACCACACACACACACACAAATACACTCAAGTTTATAATTTTAAACTTGAGATATCTATTGTAACTATTTATTTAACAAATATGTCTCGTTTTTGCACCCTGTTCAACTCATCACCTTAGCATCACTTAGCTAATAGACATGGTCAGTGGTTTTTAGGACAAACAGAAGTCACTAGTATATTATTAATTCTCTCACATGAGAAACCATGAATGATGTCTCTCCCTTATATGGCATTTCCTAATACCTTATTATCGGATTAGTTGTCTTATTGTATTAATCTAGTCTGATGGTAGAGGCATTTCCATTCTTCAAGTAAGCAAGTAACAAGTAACTAAGATTCAGCAATAACCAATATTTTAGAACTAAAGGGAATGCTTTAAATCTAAAAGTTTTTTTTTTCAGTACATCACCCCCCACCCCTGCCTCACTCCAAGTTGTATTATGTCATAATACTTTTCCACTTAGGGAAAAGTTATGTTCTTATGCCTATTGAATGGGATGTATTAAATAGACCTTTATGAAGACGTTCAGATATACAGAAAATCTAAAAAGTATTTGGCATGAATACTTGTATTCATACCACCTCAATTTAATGATTGATAACATTTTATCAAGTTTTCTTTTACCTATACCATGCAAAGCAAAGTATAGCTTTCACAACCCATCACTCCTCAGTACTTGAACATGCCCTGTCCTCTAAGAATAAAAACATTATAGGGTGTCTTAATGAAAGTAACTTTTAGAAAATAAATTTTTTTTCTTTTTCTTTTTTTTTAAATTTTATTTTAGAGAGATTAAAACCAAACAAAATAAAAGAGAACAAAGCCAATCAAAACAAGACAGTGTAAGTGACACTGGAATCAAAACAAGGTAATAGGAAATCAACAATGGTTACCATAATGCCTCGTTGTCTTCAAAATAGCTGCCCATACCTTCAGACATAGTAAAATGAAACAAAACAGAAACAGAATAGAACCAATAAAAACAAAACAATGCATGCAATACAGGACTTCAAAACAAGATAATAGTAAATCCAAGATGGCTATCATAACATACCTTGTTATCTTTGAAATAGCAGCCTATGCCATCAGATACAACAAAATCAAACAAGATAAAACAGAATAAAACTCAGCCAAAGAAAACAATGAGAATGATACAGGATTTCGAAATAAGATAATAGGGAATTAACAATGGCTGCCACCCTCAGGAGATCCTCCATGTATGCTACATTGCGTGTTGTTATCCTCTGAATAGGATAATAGAGGATTATCTGAATAGAGGATCAGACTACTGGCTTTAGGCCTGCAAAGTTAGTGGAACACTAAGCACTACAAGCATTAAGTTGTATTTTACCTCATTAGCTATCATCACAGCCTGTGTTTCTCTGAATCAGCCTATTGTTTACAGGGGGTGAGGTGAGGGTGGAGGTGGGGGGAGGAACGTTGACTTTTCTTGTCTCTCTGCCTGCATGCCAGAAGGGGCTGGCATCTGGCTCTCTCCCAGTCAGCCCGCACATGGTGCTGACTCACAGGATGTCTTAGCTTCTTGTTGACTTCTTGCTCTCCTCCCCTGCAGTCCGTGAATGGTGCAGACTCACAAGAGAGGGCTGGCATCTGAAAATTAATTTTCTATTGTGGAATTTTTCTTTTTTTTAAAATTTTGTTTTATGAAGTTTTTGTTTTCTTGAGACAGCATCTTGATGTGCAGTCCAGGCTGGTCTTGAACTCACTACATAGCTTAGGCAGGCCTTGAATTAGTGATCCTCATGCCTCAGGTTGTCAACTGCTGGGATTACAGGTACACATTGCCATGCTTAACTTCTTTTCTTCCTTTTGAAATAGATGGCTTCAAAGATATAGAAATGTTACTTGTTGCTTATGAGCTTGGTAAAATTATAAGGCAAAGGAAGGTCATAATTTAGACTCAATAACTAAAGTTAATGGATGTATGGAAAATCAGGCTAGAAGTGATAATTCAATGAAAAATAGTTGATTAGATGCAGTATTTTTCTTGGTATTTCGTAGAAGGTACGTCCAAGTGTACTTGTAATTAAGTAGTTGCTTATTACACTATTTCTTGGCTTTAGGAAATCAACATAAAGCACATTGGATCATAAATCAGGGTGTTAGGTTCATGTACATGAAACTAACATTTCTCAAGATTACTGGCTTCTGGGCCAGGGATTTAGCTCAGCAGTGTAAGTGCCTACCTGGCAAGTGCGAGGTTGTGAGTTTGATCCCCAGTACCAAGAAAAAAAAATTACCAGCTTTTGCCTCTGCTGCAGTTGTCTTTATGCTTCTGTGAGTCATGCTTGGTCTTGTAGCATTGTGGCCTCTGAGCTCCAAATCAGACTTTTGTTATTGTGGAGTAAAATTACTCTCTTCAATTACAAGTCTGGGCTCAGTATTCCTGATAGCTGAGTAAGCAGAAAGCAATTGGAAAAGATTTAAATACATAAGATATCGTTTGTTAAATAAACAGTCCCAGTGGGAGTGGCAGGGTTCAAATTGCAAACTACATTGGTATTATTATTGTTGTTGTTGCTATTATTATTATTCCTGTTTCTCTGTTGCAGAAAGAATGAGTAGTAAAAGAGGTTGGCTCATCTCTCCTCACCATTTCTCGGGCAGGATAAGAAATCAACACTTTCAGCCGCTGCCTTGCTTGCGTTCCTCTCCGGAGCCCCAACCAATTGTTACCTGTTGGCCCTGTGTAATTCCTGGGAAGGTAGTTGATAAAGAAAGAAGCAATATATTCACATTGTGAAAACAGTAAAGTGAGGTGGGTAGGCAACAAAAAATAAAACTCCCTTCTTAGAAACAACATTTGCAACTGCTTTCTAATCTTTTTCTGTGCATGTCCAGCTATGTGTCTCTTAGCTTGGGTTGCCACAACAAAATGCCATGGATAGGGGGCTTTTAGTTTTCACAGATTTGAAAACTGCTAAGTCCAAGAACAAGGCATTGGCAGGTCAGTTGCTAAGGGCCGTCTTCTTGGTTTACAGATGGCCATCTTTTTGTTGTCCGCTAACATGGCCGACTGGGCTGGGGTGGGATCATCTCTCATCTGTCTTTCCTTACTGAGGGCACTAGCCCTACTTGTTCCTGATGACTCCACTTTCATCTCCCACTTACCTTAAAGCCCTGCTTCCCAAAACCATTGTATCAAGGATTCAGCCTTCAGCATAGGAATTTTGGGGGCTACAAACATTCAGTCCTTAGCAGTATGTTTCTCTGTACATTTTATTTAACAAACTGTCTATACTCTTTTGCACTTTGGTTTTTACATACTATATCTTGATGTGTTTTAAAGAAAATACACAGAAGTCAACATTTTTCTTAGAAATGATTATGCAGAATTTCAACATATTACATGTATTATATAGTGTGTTGGGCACCTCCCTCCTTCCCATGCTGGGGTTTGAATTTAGGGCCTCATACATTTAGGCAGATGCTCTATCACTGAGCTATACCTCCAGCTCCCAATATATGTAACAATCACAATTTATTTAACCACCCTCCTATCAGTGGATCTTTAGTAATTTCCAGTTGTGTGCTGTAAAAAGCAGTATCGCATTGACTGTTTTTGAAACCTGTATCTGTATGTGAATTATTTTAGGATAAATTCCTATTATTGTGAAATTACTGGATCACTTTGAATTTTGCTAGGTATTGTCAAATTGTCACCCAACCAGAAAGTACCTGCATATATTCCCACTAACTCCAGGAAAGTTTTAACAATGTAATTGAATTTTCAATTGTTTGACTGTGAAAAATGGTATCATTTCAATTGCCTTTATATTTAAGTGAAGTTTAGTGCTTGTTTGTATGTTTTAAAGTCACTTGTATTTAACTTTCTGTGACTTATTTGATTTTTTGCTTTTTTTTTTTTTTTGAGGTCTCCTGTTCATGAAGGGCAAAAAGAGAAATTTGGTATTTTTCATGCATACCGTGAATATTTGCCTGTTTTTATCTTTTGATTTTAATTATGTGTTTTTCCCCAGAGTGAAGATTTTATTTTTATGTGGTCAGACTGATCATGCTGCTTTCCGAATGCTTTTATGGAGAGGGCCTAAGCTGCTGCCATCACTCTGAGACTGAGCACTGGAGCAGAGCTGAAGATCCTGTTTAGTTTGCAGATGGTCATGTAGCCTCCTCTGCTTTGCTTTCTGTGCTCACTGTCCCCAAAGCCAGGTCTTCTGATTCAGTCTTTCTGGAAGTAAACCACCCCTCCTCTGCGGAGCTTGGATGAGCAGTCACCTGGCTTCAGGGACCAGTCTGGAGGTTCTTGTTCCCTACGTAGATTTTGGACCGGTCCTCTTGTTCTGGCTAAACCCTGACCTCTAATCTCCAGAGGCAGCTGGTGCCAGTTCTCCAGAGTTTCTGACATTCTCAACATTAAAGTCTCCTATTCAGTCCTTCTCAGTGTGGAGCACAGGCCAGCAGCCTCTGTCCTCACCCCCAGAGAGCTCACTAGAAATGCATCACTGCAGACCCCACCCCAGTCCCCCATCACTGGCCACTGTGGGTGACCCTTCTTAGGAAGGGATGAGTGGCTGTCTGGCTGTCTGGCTGCAGGTGGGTGGGGCTTCAGCCCTTCGCTTGGTTTAATCACAACTCACCTTTCTGCTTTCCATCTTCCAAAATCTGGGATAGCATCGATTATCAGTTAACATCTTTTGTCCTTTTGGAGTTTTACCTTGTTTATTCTTTAGTGATTTTCTTGGGGTTTCAGGAGTTAAAAAAAATTTATTTGCCATGTTTAGCAAAAATTATTTCAGTTTTTTATGGTTATATATTTTTAAATCTTTGCTCCATCTTGAAATAATTTTAGTGTGGGAAAAGAGAACTTCATTAATTTTGGTTTCAAAAATGACAACTACACATTTAGTTTTCTCCCTGCCATTGCCAGGGTGGTTGTCCTAACATAATTGATTAAATCATCTGTATTGTCTTCTTTGTTTTCAAATTCAATCTCTGTTGTATCCTAAATTTGCCTTGTATTTTTACTATTTTAAATACTTTACTTTGTCTCTTATGTGATAGTGATAACTACTGTTAATTTTTAAAAACTGAATTAACATAGTTTTCATATTTCCCATTTATTTTAATCTTCCTTTTTGTTCATTACATTTTGTGTTCTTATTCAAAATGATAGGATAATTCACATATTTTTATTCCTAACTAGAGTTTTAGAAATACTAAGCAGATGTGCTTGTGTGTGCGTTGTGTAATTTTTTAAAATTATAGACTTTATTTCCTTTTTCCACATATGACAAAGTTGAAGGCATTTCTGGGGGAATCCATTTTTAACTTTTGGGAAGGTCTGTTGTTACATTCAATACAAAGTTTTACTGCATGCATGCAGTGTGGACTGTGGTGATTACTGGTACCCAGACTGAGATGTTGCATGCCCTCTCCTGTCTTTATTAGTGGGTCAGCCCAAAGTATGGCTGTTGGATTTGAATCCTGCTATTACCATTTAGAGCTGCGACCCTGGGCAAGGTAAAGAGCCTGTCCTGATGCTAAGAAGCAGAGAGCTAGGGTTTGAGCTAAATGCAGTTAAGCATTTCTCTGAATCCCGGCCAAAGTAGGTAAACAGCAAATGGGTCCTTCATTCTCTAAATTTGTGAGAAGTTGGTATGGATGACTCTTTCAGAATGCTTTTGTCAAGAGGGACAGTAAATTGTTCATCAGATGTGCTATTGGAGTGGAAGTTTATAGGAAGTCTTCTGTGATGGTCTTGCCTTGCCCATGCTAATGTATGGGAGAAACAACAGTAGTCAATAATAGTAGATAATATCTTAGGCCTTTAAACATATCTGGGAATTCATTTGGCAATTACTTTTGCAGAATGTGTAATAGAATTTCATAGCTGGAGGAGAACTTTGAAATTATAGAAACGTTTCATTTTTCAGATGAAGAAACATATCTAGAGGGTTAATGAGTCACCCAAGATCATACAGTGGTGTGACCTTAGTGGCAGAGTTAAAGATCAGAAAGAGATAAGTTTATTTATCTTTTATGATTATGTTTGCTTAGCGCACATCTGAAGCCACACTGCTTGAGAACTGGTGTTTGTGTAGGATAAAGGACCCATGAACTTGGAGGAACAGAAATACTTTTGAGCTTTTGTTCTTTCTGAGTTTATTCAGACCAGATACTATCCGCTGACTCACAAGCACAGCTTTGACCATGTGATGCTGGGCTGTGGGCCACTAAATTTAGGGTGAGAACTGAGGCCTGGGGAAAGTCAAGCTTGACAGAGTAGGCATTCACCCAAGTCAGAATAAAAGTGAAATATCGGACTCCTAGACAAGCCAGAGTCTATTGGAGATGTAGGTCGTGGGTAGAATGTAGATGTCAGAGCGACAGGCAAGGGTAAGGACCACACACATGTGGGCAAAAGCACACATGTAGTTAGGGGTCCGGACTTGCAGTAAAAAGCATGTGGGAATGAAACATCACTTGGGCAGACCTGAGCACCAGTCAGGACTGGACCCTAGGAGTGTTTCTGCATTGGGAATCATCGAGGAGCTTCTAGTTTGAAAGAGAGACAGTTCTAAACTGTGAGTAGCAAATTGACTTTTCGAAGCATGACTTTTTTGCCTATGAGGGTTTCGATTTTCTGGTTGAGTTGCACCAACTGTAGCTGATTGAGGTCTCTAGGTGTAAATGTTGAATGGAGTGAATAAAGTCGTTTCTGGACAATTCCTGATCCATGGTCATTTGCTCTTGGTCTGAAGCTGGCCTTCAGAATGTCATAAAGCTCAGCGAGGACTGGTGACCCAAGCTTATGATCTCAGTAATTTGGAAGGCTGAGGCAGGAGGATTCAAAGTTTGAGGTTAGCCTGTACAACTTAGACCCTGTCTGAAAATAAAATAAAAATGCTGAGATAAACTTCAGTGGTAGAGTACTTGATTGGCATGTATGAGACCCCAAGTTCATTTCTAGTATGGCAAAAATGAAACATCTCTGACTCCCATAGCTTTTCCTCATATTCTACAAATTAATTTTGGTCTTGACTTTAGTAAAGAAAAAAAATGTTTATCATATTATATAAGTTAAGTAGGCGTAACATTTAAGTCACAGCCAAGATGAAAGACCAATTGTTTTCCCCAAATATACGTTTACTTACTGATCAAATAAGCCATTCATATATAAATACAAACATTATCTTTTGGGGTCTTGAATTTGAAATATACCAGTGTACATATATTTGATTTTGGAGTAGTTTCTGTTTGGAAATTATTTCCCTTTAGAAAGCAACAGTAAGTTTAGGTGGAATTTTTGAATAAGCATGGAAGAATCTTTAAAAACACTGCTCAAAATACCCTAAAAATTCTGTTATGGAGGCCGCTGTGGTTATAAATCTAAGGATTCATATGTTGAAAGTTAGTCTCCATTGTGAAGTATTAAGAGGTATTGGTTATCTGAATGTAGTGTTTGGAGACAGGGCCTTGGGAGGTGGTTAAGATCAGGTGAGGCCATCAAAAGTGGAGTCCCCGTGACCATGATTGGACGTTGGTGACTTCATAAGAAGAGGGAGAGAGACCAGGAGAGACACACATGTGTGCAGTCCATCTCTGCTATGTGGCGTCCTGCGCTGCCTTGGCACTTTGAAAAGCCATCACCAGATGTGGGCCCTTGACTTTGAACCAGAACCATGACCTAAAACAAAACATTTCTTTTCGTAAGTTACCCATCCTCAGCTATTTTATAGTAGTATAGTAAAATGGACTAGCGAGACACCCCAGTAATCCCTTAAACATGAAAAATTTTGATTTGTAGAATTCATAGTTGGAGTAGAAGTGCTGCAGTAAATCATAACATTCAGATGTTAATCATATTGTCACATGGAAAAGTTAAATGAGATTTTAAGTTTAGCTTTGGAGAATATTGAGTGATGGTGGTTGGTAGACCCTAATTTGAAATGAGCAGTTTTTGTTGAATTTATCTTGGTTTAATTGAAATGAATTAAGTGAATGTTAATTTCTCATTTGCTCAGGGGATTTAAATAATCAGTCATGGTGAATTAGATCAATGGATTTGGAAATCAGTGAGACAAGGGCCACCTACAAAGACAAGTGAAGGAGTCTGTGCAGTTGTCAAAGTCATTAGCTCATGTGGGTTTTGCTGTTGCACTCAGAGAACCTAAGAAACCCCCTCCATGTACCTCTCACATAGTTCAGGAATGTCTGCCTCCTAGGAAATGCACAGTACAGGCTGTGCCTTTAGCTTTTCATACGATGAGTCATATTCTGAGTGGTCTTCCTTTTGTTCTGCTGTAGTACATAATTCATGCAAAAATATGGTTTCAGCTCTGTCAACTTCAAAGGGTTGCAGTGAGGCATGTATCTGGAAGGATTTGCTCAGAGACAAGTTCTGTTTCTCATTTATACAACTGGGAGCTCAGACTATCTTTGATCAATGTAGTGGCAAGGAGCCGAAGGCAGCTTTTCAATTTCCAGCTTTACTTTTAAGCCTTTTGTTTTTCTTAAATTTCAAGAAGCTCTCCAAATGAAGGCTGTGTACATTCGATGTAATTATCTGGTTTATATTTGTACAAGCTAATCCCTCGAATCCCTCTCTCGTCTCTCCCTCTATCTCTCTGTCTCTCTCTGTCTCTTATCTTCTGTAGTGCTAGGGACTGAACCCAGGGCTTTTGCACTCACCTACATATCTAACCTTTTTTATTTCTTATTTTGAGACCAGGTTTCGCTAAATCATTAAATTGCCCAGACTGGGTTTAAACTTGTGATCCTCTTGCCTCAGCTTCCCAGAGCGCTGGAATGACAGGCGTGCACCGCCATGCCTAGTCATAAGAGCTAATCTTTAGACTAAAAATAAAATGTTGGATGGTTGGAATAGCTAGTAGTAAAATACCCATTTCTTAAGTTTTTTCTTTTCTTCTTTTTTTTATGGTTTAACCTCTTATGAACTCATAGCCCAATAGATGATGGGATTATGTATGTTGCATAAACATTCAACATGTGATGGTCTGAACAGTATAAAAAGTGTGAAGGCAGTAGTAAAAGAAAACAGGAATGAGCTAAAAAAAAAGATGCCTGTTCATAGGGTTTTTGTAACAGCAGTGGTGGTGTAGTAGCTGCAGTGGGGATGTGGTCAGCAGCAGTGATTATGACTAGCATTTATTGCAGTTGTACAGTGTGCCCGGTGCCATTCTTAGAGCTTTGTGTTGATTTTCTCATTTAATCCTCACATAAACTCTATGAAGCAGGTACTACTACTTTCACTTCTTTTCTATAGATATGGATATTAGGCTTATAGAAGTACAATAATTCATCCAAGGTCACACAGTTAATGCTTCTTCTGTGAAGACCACGTAGAGTACTGTGCTTGGAGTAGATTGGAAGGTCTGTTTGCATGCTGCCTTGCTGCTCTGGGATGGAAGATGGGAGGTTGAAGGAAGGACAACCTTTTTGAGAGTGAGCATTTCATCCCCTCTTTTCCCTCCATGAGAAGGCAGATTTGATTCGGAGTTGGCACTGAGCATGAGTCTTTCTCCTCCTAGCTTAGGGGAACATTTGAAGGTATTGCTTGTGCATCGGAGGGAGTCAGGATCAGAGATGAGATACTGAAGCGGCCGTCCTGATAACGAGGACGCTTATCGTAGCCGCCTGGAACCTGAATTTACTTAAATACTGAGGTGCAGCTGATCTTGAGAAAGAAAGGTAAGACTTATTTTCATATTTACCAACATCTGGAACAGTGACTCGCTGATTTCACTGGGCATTAGAGAGTCATCTGGCAGGTTCTTTAGAACAAACGGCTGGCCCCACCCCCAGAATTTATGATTCTGTAGATCTAGATTAGAACTGTGCTTCTTAACAAGCTTCCTGGCAACAATACTCCTGCTGGTGGTGGTGCAGGGACCATACTTTGAAACTTATTGGTCTAGAATTTCTATCTCTGTGTAATCTGGGTGTGGTAGCACACACCTGTGACCCCAGCACTAGGGAGGTTGAGGCAGGAGGATCACAAGTTCAAGGCCAGCCTAGATTATGTAGTAAGACTCTGTCTCAAAGGAAGGAGAGAGAGAGGGAGAAAGTGAGAGATTATCCCTATGTATTCAAAATATTGTACTGCTGTGTTCAAAGCTGAAAGCTAGGCCTTCTTTATTAAAAGCGTAATTGGGAGAAATGCCATTTAGCACAACAAAAGAGCTGTTGTTTTCAATACCAGGCTCTTTAAAAATCTTAAGAAGCAGGCAGAAAAGCAACTGTCCACTTAACCCCAGTAGTAAGGTGATATGCAGCTTTGTAGACCCATAAACTTACATCTTCCTGAACTAAGCATGCCTCCTTTTCTCTTTAACAGCTAGAAATTCTTGACT
>RJWT010045677.1:0-11604 GCA_004365215.1 Cuniculus paca
CACTCTCCTGGGCAACCAAAAATGCCTCCTACTCCCATCCAGAATGCTTCTTTTATGAATGCTCCTGAAATGTAATGCCCTACCTGTTCATTAAAGTTTTAAACAGTTCTTCTGATCTGTTTGGGTATCTTTCCTGTAATTTCTAAGGACAACTTTAAAGCACAACAGATTTGTACTACTTCTACAGCTAAATTCTCCTATCAGTAAAAAGGAATGGAAAGAACAAGGAAAGGTTAACATACACAAGGAAAAGGAAAAAAAACATTGACAGATGCTATAGCTATTAAAAAGGTAAACTAAAATATGAGTCACAATAAATAAATACCTTGAGAAACTTGCATGCGATTCACTGGCAGGGGCAGGGGTCCATCTATGATAGAGATAGAGATAGAGATAGAGATAGAGATAGAGATAGAGATAGAGAGAGAGAGAGAAAGAGAGAGAGAGAGAGAGAGAGAGAGAAACACAGTAGTTACTTAACCTGTAATGCAGTAATAAGGTTTTTCCTATGAAGAACTTCAAACTTGAAGGAAAACACAGTCAGTGAATCTAAAAACACTTGTCTTCTGATGCCAGTGCACCCTTTAAAGAGTCTTCCCACAAGAGAAACTCAGTGTCCTCATAGGCCACTGATACATTGCTTCCAAAGTGCAGGCTTTTGGAGGATGTAATTCTATATTCTTAGAAATACACTCCAAACAGAAGAAATACAAGTCAACAGGCTAAAAGCTGATAGAAGGAAATGCAGTTCTTACTTGGAGGTCTCACAGACTGGGCAGGTGGAATCACAGGGGCCTGTGCCCCAGGGGCTGGTAAAGTCGGCTGGTTACCGAGAATGCCTTGCTTATGTAAACGTGACCTCCGTTTTTCTTCTAGTTCTTTTTGTATCTTATAGATTTTCTCTGCTAATAAGTGGTAATATTCATCCTAAAAAGTAAAAATATTCAATGGTAAGCAGTTAGAACTGTAAAAAACAAATGGCCGTTTCTTTAGTTCTAACAAGATAATTGCTTTTTTTCTTTTCTTGGTGCTGAGAATCAAACACAGGGCCTTGAGTATGCTAAGCAGATGCTCTTCGACTGAGCTACATCCCAGGCAAATTTTTTCAATGTGTTGGCAGAGGTAAATATACAATGGGTTTGATAAATCAGAGGACCAAGTTCTTGCTCAATTTCCAGTGACTTCATTGGATTTATCAAATAGTAGGTGCTAAATACTGTTACACTACATTGCACAATTGAGCCTCTTCTCAGGTATTCACTGACAAAAGCAGTAATATAAGTACAAGCATCACAAACAACACCCACTATGAAAGTATGTCCCACAGACACAGTGGGATTTTACATACCTTTTGTGCCTATGCAGTATAACACTTGTAATTAAGAAGAGAGCTATGTAGGAATTAGGGTCTTATCAAGACATCTCTCTGGTCAGGGTCTTCAAAGTGAGGAGTCCCTAGATCACACAGGTTCCCCCACTCTGGATCATCAACTAGATGGATACCATTGTCCCCAGTGCAGGTGCTGAACAGGTTCAACAGCTGCCTGGTGACCTACCCTGCTATTAGCAGACTCATACATGTCTCCCTCCACTTTCTTAGCATAGGCGACCAAGTTCTCCATGCGGCGATCCTTTAGAGCTGCGGGGTCTGGGGTTGGGAAGATGGCTTGAACACTGAAAGGACAACAACATACTCTCATCAATGTACTTTCAAGGTAGTCACATGAAAACTACAAAAGCAGGATGGGTACACTCTTGGAATGACATGGTGCTGGGAAAAATCCCAAATCTCTCCTGCATGAACAGGAAACAACCCTGACTTGTCAAGTTATCTACACATCGATATTTTGTGATTACTGACATGTGCTGGGTCATTTTAAGAAAAATATGGTTTCATGTTTCTAATTTTTAAACTACTCACTATAAAAACATTGATCAAAATAAGCAAAAAAAAAAAAAAAAAACCAAAACCCTCTAAGAAATCTAGTTGATTAACTTCACCTTCAATTTAAAATACCTAGCTTGAGAAAATAACTACTTTCTGTATGTTAATAAACTATATGGTTGTGCCATCTGTACTCAACAGGACTTAGTCTCCTCTAGTTCTCAGGGATTTCTACAACTATAGTTTTGAGCCACAAGAGAAGGCAAAGGTCTTGAGCTAATCCCAGAGCTCTGAGGCATAAAAGTCAGGCTGCTGGTCATACCCCACTGTACTCTGGACGCCTCTGCCACTGGTACCAAGGGTCTGGGAAATCAGGCCTGGACAAGGCTCTACTAGCAATGGAGTTGACTTCTTAAAACAAGCAAGTGATCCTCTGCAGCTCCCACGTTAATGTCACCTGGGAGTCAATGGGTAAACAAGGAACAAATTCAGTTATCTACTACAAAATTGCAACACCACCCTGGGTACATACAGTTTATGTACTAGATGGCTCCGCAGGTCCTGAGTGACATGTTCATGCCAGCCTTTCCGAACACCAGTGCTAGAAGGAGGTGCTGCTGTAGGTATTGTGCTGAGGCTTCCGATGTTACCAGAGTTTGAGCCATCATTCATCAGTGGGCTGGGGAAGAAGGGTGAAATATAGGGATACTTCATCTAGCTACCCAAGTGATTCAAATGGACTCAAAGTAAGGTTCTTCAACCACACATGACTTACAAAGTTAAAGTTAGGAGGAGCAAGTAATGTATGTACAACAAAATTCAAACTGCATTCAAACTATTCTGTTCTATATTTGTAATTGAAAAAAGAAAAATGGCAGCCAGTTGTGTACCCTGCCTACACCCACTACAGCACAGGTGCCCAACCTTTTGGCTTGCCTGAGCCTTGCTGAATAAAGAAGCACTGTCTTGGGCAACATACAAAATATACAGTAAAACTTCTGTCATTATCGGTAATTGTTGCATTTTATTCTCCAAGTATCATAAGCGCAAGTAATGTCTCATACACCATGGGTTTTGAATGCATGGACTGTTTGGCAGGTGAGGAGGGGCAGGGTTTTCAGTTAGTGCTGTACTGTGGTTTCCCTGACACAGAGTTCCCTTGTCACCTAAGAAATCTGTGGTAGAACACCATGTAACCAAGCCATGAAAAATATTGCTAAAAATCACATAATTTATTATCTTGTGGGATATTACACTGTTCAGGGTCATACGTGGGATATGGGTTGGACACACCTGCTTTAAAGGATTTTCTTTTCCATACACTGAAAAACATCACAGGGTTGTGTATGATCGCCACCTACTCTTATGCCTGTCTGTCCCTCACTTAGGAATCAATGGAAACCTGTGTCTTACTTGGTGGCCCCCAAGGAAGTTGGAAGAGCTGATTCTGAAATCAAGTTTGGTGGTTGTTGATCTGTTGTTATTCCTCCTGCTGGAATGTTCATTGGGTTATTTCCTTTGAAGACAAAGAGAAATCAATTAACTCTTTGCTTATAATATATACTTCGAAGTTCTGTTAACAGACAAAAAGTCACCACATAAATATGTGATTCATTAAAGTAATCAACAGAATGGCAGAAACTCTGGGAGCTATAATTTTAGAAATGGAGACCAACTTGTACAAACTCAGTTGTCAACTCCTTCCCATGCTACTCTGTAACTAAAATAAGGCATATTCTGAAGGCTCACTGGTGTCCTCAGTGGATTCTCTGGCTGTGGGGAAAATTATAAACATCCCACTTCCAATCTCCCAACGTTGATTCTGCTTCATTAATATTACACTCTAGACAACTAAGTGAGCTATGTGTCCCTTTTTTGTCATACTGCAAATAAAATCATAAAAATTAAGCACAGAAAAAAATACACAAGGGCTATTTGTCTACAATCTTCATATTAAAGTAAGAGTAAGTTGAGACTCAGAAAGGTTATTAGTATTTCCCCAAATTACTCCATTAACAGAAGTGGAGTCATATTAAAATTTGGGTAGTAGACTCCAATCTAGTCTCTCAGTATTAATTTGACAGTCATTAAGGCAGTTATTTTCTAAAAAGCAATATACAGTAGTATCTTGGTTCATGAACTCAATTCTTTCTACAATTCTGGTTGCAAAGTGAATTGGATGCAAACTGAATCAAATCCAATGGTTAGGTTCAATGGTGATCTTATGGGGAAATTTGATTCAGTTCACAACCAGAACTGTGAAAAGGATTAAGTTCATCAACCAAGGTACCACTGTATAAGACAATTTTAACTGGTTGTTTGCTTGCTTGTTTGAGGCAGGGTCTTACTCTGTACTTCAGCCTGGCCCTGAACTCACTATGTAGCCTACACTGGCCTCAAACTTGTGGCGATCCTCTTGTCTCAGCCTCCCAAGTGCTGGGATAATTATAGGCATGCACCACCATGTGTGGCTTAACTGATTATTTTTCAGAATCTTGAGTCTCAAATACTGGTTCTGCTGGAAAGAATGAAACTAGCACAGCAGCTAGGACTTCACAGAAAGCACTGGCCCTGTACCATGAGCCTGAGCTCAAAATGACCAGTCTATTTAGAGAAAAATGGTAAGAAAACAATATCCAGAAAAGGCAAAAATTGTGAAAATGTAAGTTACCAAAGGCTGGCACCTGATGGATCATAGTGACAAGAGGAAATGTTTATCCACCCTGAAGTGTGCAGCAGCAGTTTGACCAACCAGATAGTGGTCCCTTCCAATGGTGGGTGGACCATGATAAAGACATGTGAGGAATGGGCAGACAAACTACCCATTCTTCATCAAATAAGTGGTCTACCAGAGTCCACCCAAGTGACACAATCATGATTCCAACTTGTAAGATTTTGCATTCTGAGACATATGGCATATCTTTTATAAAAACTATCCAAATAGATGTGGCATAGCAAGCAGCAAGGCACTGCTTTTCTTATAAATGCTGCTCTTTTTACAAACATCAAATATCTTTCCTGCATCACACACCACAGTTTTTTCTTAGAAGGCTGTTATTTCAACCACTAAATCTAAAGTAAAAATTAGAACTGAAAGCAGCCTTGTATTCCAATAAGAGTTGTTATCCATTTCCTACATGTGGACAAAGAAAGTTCTTGAGCACTCCTTCACCTACCCAGGGGGTTGAGAGTCCTCATCTGCTGGTGGGCTGGAGGCTGTGCTGGTTGCTGGCCAGGAACCTGAGGCTGCAGCTGCGTCTGGGGCTGGTTCATGTAGGGTAGTCCAAGAGCAGCATAGGCCCGCTGCATGGAGCTGGGGTCTATGGGATTTGGGTTACTTAAAGAAGTGGCATTCTGTTGCCCTGCGCCAACGGAACCAATTGTGTTTTGAATTCCACTAGCTGGAGACCCCAAGATGGCTAGAACAACAAACAGACGGGCAAAAAAGGTAAGTAAGAGGGAGAAGCCCACGAATGATTTAAAAAAACTACTGAAAAGCAAATAAAATCTTATCAAAAGACAATGTATTTTACAAAGCATTAAACAAGCTATGGAGAAAGGAGCTGTGCAAAAAAAAAAAATCCTATTGTCGTTAGTTGAGGAACAAAAAGCTAAAGAAAATTCATATTTCTATCTTAGAAGTAACAGAACATAAAAAGCTCACGGAGATCACTTAATAAAAATTAGCAAGCGGGGGATGTAGGACAGTTTTAGAGTGTCTACCTATATGCACGAGGCTCTCGTCTTGACCCTCAGCACAGTGCAGGGAGTGGGGTATGTACTAAAGTCTAGAAAATTCTATGCCAGGCATGGTGATACAAGCCTGTGATCCCAGTACTCGAGTGGCCGAGGCAGGAGGATCACAAGTTTGAGGTCAGTCTGGGTTACACAGTGAGTTGAGGGTCAGCCTGAACCACATAGTAAGATCCCAAAAACAAGACAAAAAAAAAAAAGATACAGAAAATCCTAAGAAGGCAGTTCCAGGGAGGTGCAAGCATATGACACAGCAAAATGCTTGGTTCTATGGGAGTCAAGCAGTCATCTTGAGCCTTTCTAGGTATACAGATTAGCAGAGGTGACATCTAGTTGGTATGTTTCTATTAATTAATCAATAATATGATTTTCAAATAACCAAACTAATTCTCTGAAACTTACTCAAGCAATGACAGGATTAACAAGCCTCTCTGTGGGATTCCTAAGCAGGAGAGCACAATGCTAGGCTTGGGCTCTCTGCCTATCTGGAGATGTTAAAGAAATTCTGCAATGAACGAGTGACTGATCTGGCTGAAATTAAGGGATGATAGAACAAGGCCTGAAGATTCTACATGAGTTTTCGTTTACTTATGCAGGTGCCATCTTTGTATAGTTGGTATTACACACTTGGATCTGCCTCCTGCAGCCATCATTTGGTTCTACTACCCATGAAGCTGGGGATGTACTTCAGCAGCACAGTACCTACCTTGCAAGCATGAGGTCCTGAGTTCGATTCCTGATACTCCCCACCCCCCACCAAAAGGTTCTACTGCCCAAGTCTACAAGTGGCTTTATATGTTATTCAGCTGACTAATCCCAAGAGTCTAAAGAAAAAGTAAGTGTTGACATAAGAAACTCCATTCCAAGAACTTTCAAATTAACTGATGACCCCGAACTATCGTTTGTTTGGTTATTTCAAGTTCAGTCCATCCACTCAGCAAACTACTCTCATAACTGTCCTCATTTGGTATTTATTATATGGCAGAAGTTCTATGTCACATTATTATCATTATTATTAATTTTTTTTTTGGAGACAGTTTTGCTATGCAGTTCAGGCTGGCCTTGAACTTGCTCCTGAGAGATGCAATTACAGGTGTGTACCACCATGCCTGGTTCACTACACTATTTCTTAATCTTAAGAGTTCCTTTCTAACTTTTGCAAATTTCAGGTTTTGTAAATTACATCTAAAAGTACACTTTTAGAGCCAAATTAAACACCTTTTCAAAAAAGTTTATAAAATTGATTATATTTTACACATACATATACATTGTGTGTGTGTGTGTGTGTGTGTGAGAGAGAGAGACAGAGAGAGAGAGAGAGAGAGAGAGAGACAGAGAGAGAGAGAGAGAGACAGGGTCTTGCTTTGTAGTTCAGGCTAGACTTCAACTCACTATGTCACCCAGGCTGGCCTCAAACTCACAACAATCCTCCTGCCACAGTCCCTTAAGTGCTGGGATTACAGACATATGCCACCAGACGTGGCTCTATCATATAATTTTTGACTCATAGAAACACTATCACAAAGCCTTTTGTTCAAATTCAGAGCATTCTGTGTGATGGCAATATTCTTACAATCAACAGTATGAGTGTAACAGACAACTCAAATACTTTTCAGAGCAACTTAATTAAACCAAAATATGGTGGGGGGGGATATCTTAGTAATTATTCATTACATACTATTAACTTTTCTAGTAAGGATATTCAGATCTCAAACTCATTAACTCTCATTAGACATGATTACACATACCAAGCACCTCATTATTATAAATGAAAAGTAATTCTCAAGGCATATCTTGTGATAACTGCGTAGCTGAAATAGTCATGAACAATACCTTTAATTCTATACTTCTGAAAATGACATGCTTTTTGGGTGGGGGCGGTACCGAGGATGCAACTCATGACCTCATGCTCGCCAGGCAGGCATTTATGCTGCTGAGCTATATCCCCAGCCGACACGCTCAATTTTTAAAAAGAACTATGATGTAAAAAAGAAAGTAATAATGTTAGGAAAGACTTACTTTTTTTGGTGCTGGAGATTGAACCCAGGACCTAGTGCATGATACATACATGGTCTACTACTATGATATACCACTAACCCAGTATGGTTTACAATCACCTTGTAGTATAAGAAAGAACATACTTAGAATACATCTGATACACATAATGATGAATTGCAGCCACGAAAAGTATCTATGTGTGGCCTTTCTTTTCTCAGTAAAGATGCAACAGAGGTGCTTTAAGAACTTCACCCTACTATATTCCTTTCATCCATACTTCCCCAAACGCCATCAATCTGGCTAAGACATTCACCTTAAGGTGAATGGCATTCTTAAGTCCAGAAAGACATAGGGAGCAGCTAGTGCCTCATTCACAAGGCTTCTCATGCTGACATAGTCACTGTACTTTGTGTTTGTGTCAAAAGCATTTATTTCCTAAGTATAAACACTGCTATATTTTTATTTTGAGAGAAAATCTACCTATCAGAATAGAGGTACACATTCGGACCTTGGCATTTTTAATAGTTCAGAAATAAGGCAGGCATGGTGGTGAACACCTATGATCCCAGCACTCGGAAGGATGAGGCAGGATGACTGGGAGTTTAAGGCCAGCCTGAGCAACATAGTAAATACAAGGCCTGCCTGCTCTGACTACATAGCAAGATCCTATCACAGAAAAACAAAAAAAGACTTACAAATAAACATGGCCTCTCACATTTAAGCACGAGATCCAAATGATGTTACTAGATAAAACAGGAATACTGAAAGGACACTGGCATATACTGTGGGGCCAATGGATGATTGATAGTGTAGTCACACAAAAGCAGCCATTGACTCTGTTCTGCAAACTCAGGTTGCCACCAGACCTCCACAGAAGTTCTCCTGATCCTTTCTAAATTCTCACCAGACCTACTAGGTCACTGGTTACCTTCAGGTTTGAACACTTGGTGTGTTCATTCACTCATGCAATAGACACAAGTGGCAAGCACAATCTGTTCACTTCCTGAGCTTGGGATCTGTTGGGAGACACAGCAAAGTGATCTAACCTTCACTTGACACATGCAAAATGGCAGCTTGTGACCCTGGATCAGAGAAATCATGCTCATCTCACCTTCCTTGTACATCACAAGAAGGTGGGAAAGTCCATGTAGGACTTAGTTCATTCTTTGCCTGCCACATTAGACCATGTGAAAAGTCAGTCAGAGTCCAGGTAATTTGCAGCTATCCAATACAGAAACCAGTCTCCCCATGCTGCCCTACTGAAAGTCAGGGAACTGAACAAGAATAAAAAGAAGGCTCACGACCGGTCGCATGATTTCATCTGCCTGCACTCCTAAGAATGAGCTCTTCTACATTCATCAAGTTTTCACATTATCAATGTTGATGTTGTTTTTTTTGGTCATTTTTACATCTCTTTTTCTTTCTACAGCTTAATGCTACAATTCATGTGTCATTAGTCCTTACGATGTGACATCAAACTCTTCAGTGTCCTAATCAGTTTGGGCTCTCCTAGAATTTATTGGGTGGTGTGTCTGAACCTACATACTGTATCTGCCTCTTTAGGTGCCCTAACAGATACAACTACCATTCTGTTGTATCTAAATTAAGAGTCCATGTCCTATCAAACAAGGCCAAGTGTACAATGTGCTCTTTCCAGGACTCATTTGCCATTCAAGTAGGGGCAACAAAGTACCTTCCCCAGTAAGCACAAAACTTAACCTACTAAGATACTCCATATAGTATATGTTGCTAATTCAAGGCATTCAATTAATCAGAAAACTTCAGTCCCCAATCATTCTCAATAAAACGAAACTCAATTTGGAAACTCAATGAAAAGTGATGCTAATTTCAAAGCCTTGTTAGAGTAGTAGGAGACTCATTACAAGACAGACAAGTCAAATAATCTCATTCCTTATATTTCTACCAGAACAGTGCCAGAATTCTTTCATACTTGCAGCCATTACCACAATGCTTCACAGGTGCTGTACAGGCCAGGACTTACCCTGTCACTGCTTCTCCCACTATAAGCAGGACACGATAACAAAGAGAAATGCATGAGTGCCTAGGCACTGCCCATGGTCCTTCTACCACTGATACTATTTCAAGCCCTTAACAAGAGATGCAATAGGAGTGATTTTGCTGTACCCAGAAGGGGAAGCAAAAGCTACTCTGATAATCCATCACCAATGACTGATGCTTATGCCAGGGACTGCAAACCATTCTCTTTACAGTCACACTGATCCCAGATTCCCCTGGCCCATCTGCACTTCAGTCTGTCAGAGGTGTTTGTACACTCTGCACGCTCTCAGGAGGAGCAAAGGGCCTAGTCAAACATTGGAGTAGGCAGTGGATGTGGGTGAGTTTGATTTTACTCAATATAACAAAGGGAGGCATTATAATCAGAGGTACTAAGCCCAGTAGTGAGGGCAAAAGGAATGGCAGTATAGGAGAAATAGGCTGGAGGATTCCTGACCATGAACAGTTGCCAGGGCTTCAAACGAGACTAAGCCCAAGGCTGGTGCTTGCTGTGAAGCACATATTTGACAGTTCTTATTGAGTTTCCCTCAGAGAGAGCCTCCATTCTTCTCTACAGTTTTAGTACACATACCTGGCCCTGGTAGGCATCTCAGGCAGCAAATTTCAGATTTTAATGTACACACCATGGACCTGGGAATTTGTTTATAATGTAGATTCTAATATAGGAGCCCATCACTAAGTCACCTCACTTGCACAAGCAACTCTGAGTCCCTTCGCAGGTTCTATACTGTGCTGACCCTGTTCCTATTGTATAGGATGTTCTTTCATCATTCCTTTGTTTAAAATGGGATCCATCAAGCCCTGCCTTTCTCTGTAAAGTAGTCTAGGCTCACACTGACTCCAGAGGACTGCCAAGACCAGCTGTGCACGCAGTCAATCCCTTGAATGAGACCACCTACTTTTATTTCAGTTTTTTGCAGTACTGATCTACCACTATGCTATTATCTTCACCCCTTTTGCAGTGGAAGGTTAACTTCGTGCTTCTTGGTGAGGAGAAAAGTTTACAGAAATAATATTGCTAAGAGTTTCTCACTTCAATAAAGCAACTCTATACTCACAAAACTCTAGTACTAGAGTCAAAAGAACAGACTTGAAACTAGAACCTAATTTAAGAAGCATTTACATTTTTAAAAGAATGTTTTCTTTCCTTTTTTTTTTTTTAGTGAAAAATGACGAAGATCTTGCATAGAGTTCATTTCAACCTTTCCTGTGACTTTATGTTATAAAATCACCCTGGTAACATCTCGCATTATGACTAGTAGAAAGACTGTGGTTTACCACTTGAGAGAGCATGTACTGAGTCAATTTTCACAACATCCCGACAGTTAGTTACAGTATAAGGATGTTAAGACAACAAACCACATACATTTCTTTTCTCTTTTAAAAAACAGAAACCACATAAGTATTTCTTAAAAAGAGAATCATAAACGTTTACAATTGTCATGGCAGTACATACTAAATACAAAAGATCCTGGAAGCCATACCCTTTAATTAAATGTTAAGAATGAAATCTTAGTTTATTATTATTCATGAAATTAACACTGCACAACTACTTGACAAGGACTATTTTGATAAAGAGCTGAGTACTGAAATGTGTCCTAAAGCACAAGAAATTTAATCACCATAAAAACACTAATTCTTAAAAAAGGTTTTCCACTAAGTTGGAGGAAGAGATTATATGCCTCCACCAGAACTATCACCCCAAATATCTGGTTCTAGAAGGCCCAGAATCTTAGAACTTTATTGTATATAAGAGATGTCTAGGGAAACTTGGGCATTAAAAATTCAAATTTTGGTCAATCAAAGAATAATTTAACAGATTCAGGAAACTGACTTTTAAGAAGTTTACTGCAGAAAGAAAGAAAGAAAGAAAGAAAGAAAGAAAGAAAGAAAGAAAGAAAGATAGATAGATAGATAGATAGATAGATAGA
>RJWT010045678.1:0-11581 GCA_004365215.1 Cuniculus paca
CCAGGCTGGGCTACAAAGGGACTTTTAAAGCCAGCCTGAACTGTATAGTGAAACCCTATCCCCCCACCAAAAAAAACTTGCCTGGGAGTATAGCTCAGGGGTCATGTGCCCTAGGCTCAATCCCCAGCACAAGACAGACAGACAGACCCAAATTTTGATGCTACTGGGTAGTCAAATTTTCTGGTCCTTATAAATGATCACTCTACCCATTGAAAATATCAACACAAGTGCCATTGTTGCTGCTTTAACCTAAAAATGTTCCTGGCAGACAAGCATGCCTACAGTCCTTGCTGTTAGGAGGCTGAGGCAGGATTGTGAACTGGAGGCTGCTCTGGGCTACACAGTAAATGCAAGGCCAGTATGGACAATAAAGTTGAACCCTGTCTCAAACATGTTTTCAAGAGCTGGGGATGTAATTCAGTGTGCAAAGGCACTGGAAAGGTAAAAAATAGAACTGGACAGTTGTTTTGATCTAGTCTTTGGTCACAAGACAGTAATGACATTGGCAAATTACTGAGTCCAGTTTGCTCATTTCTAAAAAGAACACAGTAGGATCTAAAATTCCTATTATGGGAATTTAAATAAGATAGAGGCTGGGTGTGGTGGTACACACAGGTAATCCTAGCACTCTGGGAGGCTGAGACAGGAGGATGCAAATTCAAGAGCAGCCTGGACAAGTTAAAGACAGTGAAACTGTCTCAAAAGTCAGAGATAGATAAAGTCATCTTCATCGATGGAGGCCTAGCCTAGCATGCAGGAGGCCAGAGATTTGATCCTCAGCACCACCAAAGAAAAGAAGAAAAAAAATTTCACCGCTTTTCTTCTTGGTGCTGGAGAACAAAGCCAGACCCCAGGCACTAAGCACCAGCTTTAAGGCTGCCACACTTCCCTGGGCTAACTTGGGCCGAGTTGCACTTCCGGACTAGGAAGGCCTGAGCCCGTATGCACTGCGATAGGTAATTGACCACCTCTCCTATATATACCGTAAGTCGGCTTGTTCGGAAAATGGTTTGGCTGGGGTAATATGTCCGTCTTTTAAAAACTAAATTCTCAAGTTTCTGTTTGGGAAACAACAGGTTGTTCCATTTAGGAACTCAGCACAACTCAAACGTTTTGGTTAAATGGATTTGTGTGGAGTTCACAAGGTCCTTTTTTCAAAGGCCTCAATTTCTCTGGGAAACTACATCTTAATCCTATTCACTGTCACATAAACACAACCTCAAGAAAAATCCCAGACTATTAGTGTATGTACTTTAGGAAGGGCACTATTGAGATTTCTCAGGAATATTCTTCCAAACACCACTCAGTGCTCTGCTGTACTACTTTAGTCCTCAACTACATACATGCATGAGCAAAGTATGTAGTGAATGTTTAATTTTTAAAAATTACAGTAAAAGCTACATTGCCATTAATTCTCCCAAAATACTCTTACTTAGAAGGCACTTACACTACAGTTCATAAAATCCTTCAGCATATTGGCACGCAACTCGCCAGATCTGGAACCATGAGAATTTTGGCTCTTCAAACAAAATGCTCATGAAAAGCCAGATGTGGCAGCACTGTAAGTAGCTGAGGCAGGAGGATTCCAAGTTCAAGCCCAGTCTGAAAACTCAAGAGTCATCTTGTCTCAAAACATTTTTTAAAAGCACTGGAGAGTTCCAACCCCAGGACTTGAACCTGTCTCAAAACAACAAAAATTTCATGAAAGGTAAGCTCTTTGAATCAATTCAGGACATCAAGGCAGTCTTGCCAGCACAACTAAAGACACTCATGACAGTGGACTTCCAGAACTGTCTCAGAAAATGCCAAGAGGTAAGGTAATGCATGGTGGCAGATTCCTGCAATCCCAGCACTCAGAAGATTGAGGGAGTGTGTTCAAAGCCAACCTGGACTACATAACGAGTCGGTGTCTCAAAACAAAAGATTTTTTTAAGAAGTGCCAAGAACTCTGCAAGATAATGTAATTATTATGCATCTCAAACATTAATAAAAACACTCAATACTCCAGGCTGAGGCACAAAGCAGCCAGTTCAAGGTCAGCCAGAATGACAGTGAGCCTGTCTCAAAAATCAAAGAAATAGAGCCAGAGTTTAGTTCAGCAGCACAAGCTTCTGCCTGGCAAGCTTGAGGTAGTGAGTTTGGTCCCCAGCACCAAAAACCAAAACCAAAATCAAAGAAACTTTAAAAAGTGAGGCTGGCCGGGCATGGTGGTGCACGCCTGTAATCCCAGCACTCGGGAGGCTGAGGCAGGAGGATCGTTGTGAGTTCGAGACCAGCCTGGGCTACAAAATGTGCTCAAGGTCAGCCTGAACAGCATAGTGAGACCCTGTCTCAAAAAGACAAGGGCTGGGGAGTTAGCTCAGTGGCCTAAGTGCCGGTCTGGCAAGCACAAGGTCATGAGTTCATTCCCTGGTGCCACACACAAAAAAAAAAAAAAGTGGGGCTGGGTGTGGTGACACATGCCTGCAATCCCAGCACTTGGGAGGCTGAGGCAGGAGGATTGCTGAAGTTCAAGACCAGTCTGAGCTATGTACCTAAGGGCAGCCCAAAACAGAGTGAGACCGTATCATAGATAGATGGAATGGATAGACAGATAAATGAGCTGCAACTATAGCTCAGTTTGAAGGCCCTGGGTTCAATCCTCAGCACTGCCACCGAAAAAAAAAGTGAGGACTGAACTAATAGACAAGGCTTCTCTTACCTGTGTGAGTCCGAACATGCTGGACATAATTGTTTTTTCTGTCTGAAAAGTAGTTGCACTTGCCGCAGGTATACACCTTCCGTGGAAAGTGGTTTCTCAGGTGTTTCCTCCAGTGATACTCGCTGACAGTGGTGTACGTGCAAATGATGCACTTGTAGACTCGCTCATTATCCCCGGCTCTGGTGTGGTGTTTCAGGTGAGCAGTGTAATGATCATACCGATTGGTGTTGTAGCCACAGCGGTCACAGCGGATGGGACCCTTCGAGAAATCTCCCTCTTCAGCAGGAGAAGAGCCAGACTCTCTTGCTTTGGCCTGCTTCTCTGCACTTTCTTCCACAAAAAACTTCTTGGCACTGTGGACTCTGATGTGATGCACAAACTGTTCTTCAGATTCTGCTTCATACTGGCATGGCTTACAGCGAAAGGGTTTGGTCTTCAAATTCTTGCACTTGTCCTCTGTTCCAGGTGTTTCAGGAGGAAGATCTTTATTTGAGCTGTAAATCTCAGGGGCAGCTGGCGCCTCAAATACAGGCTGAGGTTCTACGACACTGAGCTCCAGATTACTCAGTTCCATGTTCTCCAGTCCATTCGGTTCACCTTTTATTTCAGAAGACTCTTCCAGCCCTTCTCCATCACTGTCTGAGAAGTTGTTATCCCCAACTGGCATCAATTCTGCCATTTGCCTTTCTTCACCAACCAGGTAGTCACAGCAGCTGCCATTTACTTCTCCAGTTAGGGCCACATTGGCCAACATGATGAGCTGAGGCGCAGCCAACTCAGCTTTGGAGAGGTCGTGCAAGTCATACATGTCGTTGGGCAGAGCCATGCCAATGTTGCCACTGCTGGAGAACAGCCCGGCTCCTCCGGACGCCTGCCCCATCACCTGGGTGGCCATTGTACTCTGCATTGAGAGCAAAAACAAGGAGAGGGCCAGCTTAAACTCAACTCATAGCCTACGATCAGAGCATCATTCTAATTCTTCATAACCTTTACAACTCAGTGAGCTTCACTTGTTAAAAACAAACCTTTACAATATTTCTGTTGGCCTGGGGATTAGCTCAGCAGTAGAATATCTGCCCAGTCCTCGGTCTGTCCTCAGCAACCCAAAGCAGTATTTTTGTTAATTCCCAATTCTTTTCACTCCAGTCACCCAAGATAAAACAAAACAAAACCCTCCTCCAGAATTCTATCAATTGCTCGATATAATAATCATCAACTACATCTCCCACTGGCACGTAAGTGCTCAAAACATCTTTTCTGTTGCAAAACAAAATCGAAAAACAAAAAAAAAAAAACCCTTCATTTTTAATGTTGACTTAAATTACTTAAAAAATCCAATGCACAAATAGTCAATTGTTGTCTCCTCGGTTTTCTCCTTCAGCAGTTCAAAGGTCTCCATCAGCAAGCCAAGATATCGGGCTGGGGATATATAGCTCAGTGGTGTATGTGCCTGCCTGACAAGCGCAAGGTCCTGAGTTCGATTCCTGGTACAAAAATAAATAACTAAATAAAAAGGAGAAAGCCAAGAAACCCACAATCATTCTGTGCATATATTAACTATACACAGGTTTGAAAGGAATCCTGCAATACTGATCAATTTAATTGAATTTCAAAGGAACTCAATGGAACTACAAGGAACAAAATACAGTGAAAAAAGTACCTCTTATTCTCAACTTTTTGATGTTAAAAACATAAAGATTAAAAAAAAAAAGTATGGACCTCCCCCCCTTTTCTGTGAAAAGGGAAGTTTGGTGTATTCGAAACTTTACAAACGAATGTGAACCATTTTTTCCGCAAAACCCTTAAAGAAACGATCATACAACTCGGCGGGACAATCAGCAACTTTCTTGCACCGTGCTTGGCTTGGCCTACTTGCCTAGTGGAAGCCATTACAAGATCACCTTCCTCAAAACAAGTTGGGTTTTAAATGGCCTGAAACACGTTCCTTCCAGCTTCAAAGGTGCTACTACTCTCTCACTAACTCCGTGCTGTCTTCCAAACGACAAAAAGAGTAAAATACCAAAACAAAGTTAAACCGAAAATACAAAAGAATCAACCGTTTCACCCAAGGGTACAAGCCCGTGCAGTCCTCTCCACCAACAAAGTTGGAACCGAATGCCATCACAGGAAACGGAGCGAAGGCTGTCCCGGGCTGCCCAGCCCGCACTGCTCGCCGGCGTAGCCGCCCTCCCGCCCCGAATCCCGAATCCCGAATCCCGCCGCCCGCTGGCGCCGGCGCCCTGCAGACGGGACCGGGTCGGGAGGCCGTCGCCGCGCAGCCCGTAGCCCCCGGCGCCGCGCGAATTCCTCCGAGCGGCGGCCCAGCGGCCGCATTCCTCCCTCCCATAGGCATTCGGCCATTTTCTCCGAAGACCGAGCACAAAGCGGCGTCCCGCGAGCTCGGCGCCCGCTCTCCTTGCCCCGCCGGGCCCGCGCCCCGCACCCCGTGGAGTCGCCCCCACCTGGGCCCGCTGCTGCGTCTGCACTGCCCGCGCTCGGGCCGCGGCGGCGGAGGGCGAGCAGGGCGCTGTCCGGCCCGGGCGAGGCGGGCAGCCCCTCCCGGCCCCGGCCCTGGCCCCGTCGGGCTCCGCCGGCCCCCGGCTCGCTCGCTCGGGTCCTCGGTCGCGGATCCGCGGCGCCCTCCCGAGGCGCGGCGCCCCGAGGCCCCCACGCCGCCCCGCCGCCCCCGCGCCCCGGAAGTTTGCGAACTTCACTCGCCCACGGAGCGGGGAACGCGCGCCCGGCCCGGCCCGGCCTGCGCGGAGGACCGGGCGCCGGAATCGCTGTCCAGCTCCGCCCGCGGCCGGGCTGACTCAACCCGCAGGGCCGCGCTCCGCCGCGCCTTCCGGCGAGGGAGAGGCCAGGGGAGGGGGCGCGGGACCCGGGCCGAGGAGGAGGAGAAAGAGGAGGAAGTTTCAGGCTGGGGCCCCGAGCAGCTCGGCGCGCCGCCTCGGAGGACCGGCCTCGGGGGGACGCGCGGGGCCACTGCCCGCCTCGCCCGGGAGGGGTCCCGCCGCCCCCGGCCCCGGCCCAGCCCCCCGGCCGCGCCGCCCGCGCCGCTGTAACCCGATCCCGCCCGGCGAGGCCGCCGCCGCCGGAGCCACGGTATCTGCAAATCAGCCCTGGACAGCGCCTCGCTCGCGTCCTTCCGCGCCCTCCCCCTCCGCCGCCGCGCCGGCCCCGCGCCCCGCTCACCGGCCTCCTCGGCGCGGAGGGGCGGCCCAGCCGGCGGCGCCGCTCCTCCGACTACTTTTCTTTGTTGCTTGGAGTTTCGGGGGAGGGGTGGGGGAGGGGGGCAAAAGTTGGGCGCCGGGGCCGTCGAGGCCCGCGAGGCCCGAGAGCGGGGCTGCGGAGCGCGCTCAGGCCGCCGGGCCTCGTCCTGCCGTCCCGGCCGCCGTCGCCGCCGGGGTCTGGGGCCCCGGGCCTCGGCGGCGCTCGGTCTGCTGCTGCGCCGCGAGCTCGCGGGAGCTGCACATTCCAGCACAGGACGCCGCGCCGCGCACAGCCCGCCCGCGCGCCGCCGGCCGGGACACGCCCCCTCGCCGCCGCGCGCGCCCGCGGACACGCCCCCTCCCCGCCCGCCCGCCACCGCCGCTCCGCGCGCGTGGCCGCCGGCGCGCCCCGCCCCTCCGGGAAGAGGAAGGGCTGTGGGCTGCGAGCGCCCGGGGAGCCGCGCCCAGCACGCCCGGCCCCTCACTCCTGCCCTGAGGTCAGGAGAGGGGCGGGCCCGCTCCCTGCCTCCGCGTCCTCAGGAACGAGCCGCGAAGTGACCCCCAGGCCCGGCGGGCAGGCCAGAGAATAGAGCTGTTAAGGAAAAAGCGCACGCCGGGTGTGGTGCCGCCTGCCCGCCCGCCCGCCCGCCGGGATCCCCGCTCGGGGAGAGGCGTGCGAGGCCGGAGGGCTGGGAGCCGAGCGCAGCCGGCGGTGGAGTCGCCCGGCCAGATCCGGCTGGGAAACGCGTAAAGAAGAGGGCGGATGATGTAGTTTAGGTTAGTGCGAGAGCTCTAGGTTCAATCCCCAGTGCTGGGGGCAAGAAAGACAAAAAGGAAAATCAGCTGTGTGAAATGCCTTCTTATCCTGCCTTCCGCAACGTGGGGCTTAGGTCAGGCTTGTGCTGAAATTCGTGGTCACTGGGCTACACACTAAAGTCTGACGCTCTAAAGAGTGACATTAAAGGCCCTCCCTCGCCTGATTTTAAGACGTCAACTACTGCTGGTATTCACAGGGATGGAAACAAGTGCTGCGAGTAGGGAGATGGGTCCCAGGAGCAATCAGGAGCTTCGGAGAGGACAGGTCTGGCTTGGAGAATGAGGAGACTTTCATCGATGGAAAACGGGGGAAGGTGCGCTGCACGCAGTGAAAACAACAAGACTAATCGCACAGCCGCGATGAAACATCCCAACGCCTCCTCCTCAGCCGCCCCGGATTCCTTCTCTCGAGTTCCTAGTCCGGTTTGTCCACGACGGGGCTTTCCTGGCGCCCCTCTGGAGGGCCTGTACGTCCCTGGGCCGGACAGTCGGTGTGGATTAGGTACAGTCCGGTGCAAGGTGGGCGTCCGTCAGTTTTTTGTGGCTTTGTTTCAACGCAAGCCCTCCCGAATCAAATTTGAAAAGGATTCCTTTTGAATGTCCCAAAGAGAGGAGGAAAAAAAAAAAAAAAGAAAGCCTTTGGGGGGGGCTGGTAGAAACTTTTTCTACATTTGTTCTTCTTCAAAATAAAATTTGAGGTTACATGTTTGGGTTTATTTGTTTTGTTTTGTTTGTTAGATGTTGTAGCCAGGATACAATTCTGGCCTCTACCAAGATTGTCAAAGACACAAAGTTTCCTTTTATGTCCTAAAAAGCAAAAATGAAACAATACGTTCTAAACTTAATAGATAAATGACCTTCATTTTCTCAGTCCGACCACCTACTGGTAATGTCTTATTAATTGCGAATTTATTCCCACATATTGTGATGCAAATAGAAGATTGGCAAATGGGCGGCTGCATTCATTTTAAATTAGCAGAGGCCCTTGTTCAAGAAATTGCATATTCAAAGTGACCCAAATTATCATGACACGGAGGCCACAGGTCAAATTCAAGGCCAAATTACAAATCAATAGATTTCCTTGGGGGAAGCTAGAACTATGAATTTGAATTTTTAATTGGTTTTCTGGGCTGTATTCTGTTTTGCTGTATCCAAAATGGAAGATCTTTTGAAGATAAAAGACTTTGAAATGTGAATGAGTTCTACTTTTATTACATGAATTCTTTCCTGCACATTTAATCCATCCATTTCTTAAACTTAATTATCATATGTTCTTAATAATACTGCTCTTAAAGATTTATTTCAAAACTTTGGTAAAATACTAGCTTTTTTTTTTTGAGCCTCCATGTCCTTTTTATTCCTAACCATGTTTCGATTTTTCTTAAGAATAAGTTGGCTGAACCCATATTAATGTCACGCTTAATTCAGTAATTAAATTCAGTAATCTGCTTTGTGTGCTGTGTCTGACTCAAAGTTAGTGTTGGTTAAAACTCAGGGTACAACTGGGTGCATGCCTGTAATCCCAGCACTTGGATGGCTGAGGCAGGAGGATCACTGCAAGTTCTAGGCCAGTGTGGGCTACATAGTGAGTCCAGACTGGTCTGAACTAAATGATAAGACCCTGTCTCAAAAAAAAAAAACCCGAAAAACAAAAAGTGTTGGGGTGCAACATTTCCAACCCAATGTTGAAAAAGTTCCGTCTGCCACCTGCTGTCACCAGTCAGGAAGACCTGAGCACTAAAGGGACCTTTTATGCTCTGTCTCCACAGGACTCTGCCTCCAAGACATCTGGCTCTGAGCCGGGCGTGGTGGCTCACGCCTGTAATCCCAGCACTCGGGAGGCTGAGACAGGCGGATCGTTGTGAGTTCCAGACCAGCCTGGGCTACAAAGTGAGCTCAAGGCCAGCCTGAACGGCATAGTGAGACCCTGTCTCAAAAACATCAGGGCTGGGGATCTAGTTCAGCGGCCTAAGTGCCTGCCTGGCAAGCGCAAGGTCATGAGTTCAATCTCCGGTGCTGCAAAAAAAAAAAAAAAAGACATCTGGCTCTGAAATGTTGGCCAAGTCAGTGCCTGCCCTTCCACCCCAGCATTTTTTGACAATACTGAAGGTTGACCCCAGGGCCTTCACAATGTGCCACACCCCTGTCCCTTTATTGAGACAGGGTCTTGCTAAATTGCTAAACTGCATAAATTGGGCTTGAACCTTCTATCCTCCTGCCTCAGCCTCCCAAAGGACTAGAAATACAAATATATGCCACCATACCAGGCTCCAACACAATTGCTATTTGTCATTTAGCTGTTTTATTGTATTCTGAGACACATTGTTGCTTGTGTCATCTAGGCTGGCTTTGAACTCATGAGCAAGGCCCTGGGTTTGACCCCTAGTACCAAAAAAAAACTAAACAAAAATAAGAAATTAAAACAATTTAAATTTTTATCTTATTTTATTTTATTTTATTTTTTTGAGACAGAGTCTCCCTGTGTAACTCAGGCTGACTTTGAACTCACTGTGTAGCCCCAGGCTGGCCTAGAACTTTTGGCTCCCGCCTCAGCCTCCAAAGTGCTAAGATTACAGGGGTGTGTCACCACATCCAGCAGGCAGAGACATTTAAGGGAGGGTCTGCTCCTTTTTAATACAGGACCCTCCACTTAGGCTTCCTGTGGAGCTCTGACCTTTGCTTCTGAGTCTTACCCACATGCTGAGAAGGAGGGCGGGAACAGGGACTGAGTGGGCTCCCAGCAGCCTGCCTTTGGAGCCCAGGTCACATTGGAATGGCTCTCCTTGCCCTCTTCCCTTTGGGCACACCGGCCTCCTGATGTGGGCTATTTACCTCTCTGATCCATCACTCCGCCTGCTTCCCCTTCTTGCAGGACTGCTCAGTGCACTGCTGTCCCTGCTCATTCTTCCACTTCCTTGATGCAAATACCCTCTTTACCATTCCTGTGGCCACACTATCTAAAATTAGAACTATGGTGTTGTGATGGTGCACACCTGTAAACTCAGCCCTTGGGAGGCTGATACAGGAGGATCACCACGAGTTGGAGCCATGCCTGGACTACAAAGTGAGTTTGAGGTCAACCTGGGCTACATAGTGAGACCCTGTCTCAAAACAAAAACAAACACAATTACAACCTTCTCCATTCTACCCCCAATCTAGTTGTCTGGCCTGCCTTGCGGCTTTGTTTTTCTCTAGCATTTATCTCATGGTAGGTGTTGAAATTTTTGCAGGATAGAACCGAGGTCCTCAAGCACGCTAGGCAAGGGCCCTGCCACTGAGCTGCAGCCTCTAGCCCCCAGTAATCTTATTGCCCTCACTTTGTACCTAGCTTTCCTCACTGAAATGTAAGCCCCAGAAAGACAAGCAAATCTGTTTTCATCTCCAGTTCCTAAAACTTGGTATTTGCTCAACAAGTACTTGTAAATCAGGTGACTCCAGCATCCCAACTTGATATGGCAGGGTCTCTAAGCTGGGACCCTCTTGAGTGCTGATACCACACACCCCCCCCAGCCTGGCTTCCATCACAGTCCTAGCAGCTGCTTCGGAGAGAGCCCAGGGCCCAAGCGGGCCCTCTACTACTGAGTCACATCCCCAACCCTCCTTATTTATTTTTAATTTCTTTTTCTGGAAGTACCGGGAATTGGTCCCAAAGCCTTCACACTGAACTACATCCCAGACTTTTTGTTTTTGTATTTTGAGATAGGTTCTGCCTAAGTCACTAAAATGCTCAGACTGGGCTTCAATTTGCAGTCTTCCTGCCTCATCCTCCCAGAGTGCTGAGATTACAGGTGTGCACCACCACACCCAGTTTAAATGATTGTTTAGAAAAAAAAAGATAAAGGGACCCTTTGGAGAAGAGATGGGAGATACTGCAACATTCTTCTGTGATGATGTGTTAGGTATAGAGAGTTCTTATCTGTTGATAAGAGACATCTTACCTGGTTACTTCATGACAATTGAGTTTTTTCTGCCTTTACCAATACATGAGATTTCAAGAACTCAAATGCTCAAAATAAAAGGAAAAAAGGGAGCTGGTATGTATCTTAACATGAAACCCCAGGGTTCAATCCCCAGTAACACACACACACACACACACACACACACACACACACACACACAAAGCATAAAACAAAAAGCACCACTACTAACAAGAAAACTCATGCCTTCTGCTCCAACTAAGTAAACTCACTATGTAGCTCAGGCTGGCCTCACACTCAGGGCAATCCTGCTACCTCAGCCACCCAAGTACTGGGACAACAGGTGTGTGGAACCATGTCAGGCTCAAAATAATTTTTCTGGAAGGGCATGATTTTCCATGCCTGTAATCCTAGCACTCGGGAGGCTGAAACAGGAGGATCGCTGCAAGTTCAAGGTTAACATGGACTGCATAGTGAGGTAAATGCCAGCCTGGGCTACACAGTGAAATCCTGTCTCATCAAAAAAAAAAAAATTCTGACATGGCAGCTATTCTATACTCCTTAAATAGCACTAAGAAAAAAGTAACTATAACTGCATGCAAGCGTGGAGATGAATCGCAAAGCATGCTAAGTAAAAGAAGTCAGGTAGGAAAGGCCACTAACCTTCGCTTTCATTTACATAACATCTTGAGAAGGTGACATACAGCGGATACCAGGGCACAATGTAATCAGTGTCCCTGCCTGGGACTGTCGGACAGGCTGACAACAAGTGTACAAGGGAATTTTTAGGATGGTAATAATGATCCATATCTCAACTCCTGAGATGGCTACACAGTTGCAAAAATTTTTGAAGTTCTTTCACATGCATGTGCGTGAGTGTGAGTGTGGTGTTCTGCAGATTGAATCCAGGAGGTTAGGAGAAATATAGCTCCCAC
>RJWT010045679.1:0-11589 GCA_004365215.1 Cuniculus paca
GCTCCTACCCCCTTCAGCCACGTCTTGCTGAACAGCCCATGTCAGCAGCCCTGTGCCCTCCCCCATCAGAGTACATTTAAGCTCGCCCCTCGCCTTTGTCTCCAGAGAACAGCACCCCTGTGAGTGCTGGTCTCTCTGTGCCCAATCTTATATCTTTCCTCCCTTTTCTCTGCACCGCTCCTGTTTTTCTAGCTGCCTCAGATTGAGTGAAAAACAGCTCAATCATACATCTAGTGCTTCCCTCTGCTTTTCAAGCTGCCTAGTTAGCATAGACAGTTCCATCATAAACAAAGTTAAAGAAAGTGGCAGAAATCGGTTACTAATAGTCATTTAGAGTAAATACAGAAAACCAAACATGAGCGGTAGGGTGGGAAGGGTGTGGATATGTGTGTGTGGGCAGGTGAGTTTTGTTTTGTAATTTTTTTATAGCGTTAAACTTAGAAAGCAATAGAGGGGTCATATTATCTAGTGTGCATAGCGGACTCTCTAAACTAGAAACTCTGGGTTTAAAAATGACAGCTGCCACAAACAGTGGGACACCGACCAAGTTGTTTAAATTCTTCATAGCTCAACGTTCTCATGTAAAATGAGGAAAAAAACCAATACTTGCCTAACAAAATTTTAGTGACAATTAAATTAGCTAATATATACAAAGCACTTAGTCACCCCTAACGCAGTGTCAGTTCAAGAAGTATTAGAGGGGCCAACCTCCTAGGCATTACAGGGCCCACATAGACAATGCCCTGTACTTCGGAGTGCCTGTCCTTGGTCTCATGATGTGTTTGTGCTATCTCGATTTTTTCTTAATGTTTAACAAAGCATCATGCATGTTTATTTGGTATTGTGACCCAAATTACCTAGACCGTCCCGAGTATTCACTACAACAACGTAATAATTCTTCCAATCCTATCCAAGTTATTCATTTGCAGTCAGTCCTACTATTCTGTTAAGCCTTAAAGGTAGAAAATAAGTTCTGTTTATTACACACCATCCACTAATAACTCTTCTGTAATAAGTCTGTTAGCTTCCCATTGTTATGACAAGACAAAATACCTTAGAAAATCAGTGTGCAGGAGAAATGGTCTGTTTCAGCTTGCAGTTTCAGAGATTTTCATCCATGGTCACCTGGCTGCATTACCTCCAGCCTGGTGGTAAGGCAGAATACCACGGCAGAAGCCTGTTCTGGAACCGAACAGCTCATCCCCTGGCAGTCAGGCAGCAAAAAGAGGGAGAAGAAGGGTCCCGGGGCAGGACCCACCTTCAACGGCACATTCTCCGTGACCTACTTCCTCAGATGGGCCCAGCTCCTAGTTTCAACCACTGCATCACTAGCAATCCATCGATGGATACACCGATTGATGAGATTGGACAGATCATGACTCAGTCACTGCCTGAGATTGCCACCTCTGAGTACTGTTCCACGGGGCACCAAGCCTGCAACACAGGAGCTTCTGGGGACATCTCAGTTCCAAACTTAACAGTGAGTCAGCAAAATGAAGCACACTTCCTGACTTTTGAGAATGTACGTAGCAAAATATGGTAACTGGTATTCAGATGCAAAATTTCATGGTAACTGGTATTCAGATGCAAAATCTCATGGTAACTGGTATTCAGATGCAAAATCTCACAGTAACTGGTATTGTGATTCTAATATTGGGTAAAGAGGAACACAAAGGGAAGGATAAACCCAGGGAAATCACTAATGGCATATCTCAGGGAGGGACTGTGGACAGAGAAGTTGGTTTGTTTTCCAGGCTGCTCCTATGCCAAGGAATTGACAGATTTCTGGAATCAGTTGGTACTGCAGTTGTGCCAGAATTTCCAGCCAATAACAGGACTAAGGATCTTTCCCACTGAAATTTAGGCCAAGTCAGATAACTGCTACAAGATGACTTGGGTCCAACCCAGAAATGATGGTTTCCTAGAATTTAAAGCCATCAAGCTGACTCATTTCATTAATATTACAATAAGTCCATTCATCTAGCTGATATCACAATAATCTATGTTGGGATTCAAGTTATTTCATTTGGTGAAGATTTTGTAGCTGGAAAACTAAAATCAACACAAAAGAATTGATGGAAAATGGTACCATTGAATATCTCTTTAAAGTGTGTGACACAATACAAAATATAAAATATCTATATAGTCTTCAAAATAATACAGACCTTACTCCCTTCCTGCATGACTTACATTAACAATACAGCAAATAGTCCTGAGGACCCTTAAGGAAAAGGAAGCTATTTAATCGTGGTTAAGTCGTATGTTTTCAAATTACACTAACATTTTCATACAGAAATTTTTTCTACAGAAAATGTCTAAGATAATAGTAGCGTAACTGTCAAAATATATGATGATTTAGAACACAAGCAAATCTATGTGGCCTGGAAAGGTTTAAAAGAAATATTCGAGTCTAACATTTGTGTCTCTGTCATTACCTTAGGCCCTCTGTAGAATAAGAGGCCTTTTGTTTTATTCACTGATTTGTCATATTTAGTTTTGTGAGGCATTTTAAAATCACAAATTGCCTGGCTATGTGATGGGGAGGTTGGAGAAAATATTCTTCTCACGTATCACCTGGCGAAGGCTTAATGATGGTCCCTATTAGATAGTTTTGTTTTTTATTCTTCCCAACTATATTTCCTCTCTCAATGCCAGCCTTGAATTTTCTTTCTTCCTCTTCCTACACAAAGCTACTAAGAGATACCCACAACTGTGTTGCGCGGCACAGTGCTTCTCTAAACTTGCTTACCTCATTCCATGAATAATAATTTACTAGATCATCTATTAGAGATCATGTATTTTTCTTCAAGTCCTTCATGCTGTGCCCCATATATAATTCTCTTATCAAAATATTTGCTTAAAAGGTATCCTAATGTTATAGGCAGCTGAGTTAGATAGAAATATTATAGGCAGTCAGACAGGGCCAGGCCCTCGAGGAAGCGGACACAGAGGACCAGATGTCTTGTGACCTTGGAGGAGACAGACACTTCCCACTGTGGGCCAGATCTCAAGACAAAAGGCAAAACAATGGATATTGTATGGATATTCTAAATAGGTATGGATCACCCTGAGGAAGCCAGGAGCCACCATCCCATCCCCCCTACAGGAAGAGTCAAAGAATGCTCGCTTGCTACATGACTCGCTTCCCCATTTGTCCCTGATTTGGTCAATTTTACCTGAACAGTTAAACTTATTGGTTGACCCACTTAATGCCTGTTTCTTATTTCTTATTTCTGTCCTACCTGATGCCCGTTTGCCTTGTGAGTTCCCATTTTTCCCCACTTTCGACCCGCCTCACCTCATGGTTTTGCTCTATAAAATCCCTAGACAAAGAGGGGTCTTTGGCAACCCATTCGGGACTTCTGTCTCTCTCTCTCAGACAGAAGCTTTGTTTCTCTCAATAAATATATCCTGCTTATAACCTCCCTAGTTCCTAAAATTCATTCTTCGATTTTTAGAGAACACGAACTCGCACGGAACTCTAGTAGGTTGGGAATTTCATTCCCCTATATCACTAACTGCAAAAATCAATTACTAAGAAAACTGAGATTCTGTATGTATAAAACAACTGTCTGACACTGTAACCTGAAGATAAACCTCTTCCTCCTTGCCTCTTTCAGTTGGGCAGCGACTAAATGGAGTTGCATGGGCAAAGCCAGTAGCAGGTCCCTTTCTGTACACTTCATAAAACTGCTTCACTGGTCAGCACTCCTCCACAGGCCTTTAGTGACCAGGCTTAGCACCAGTGTGCCTAGAGCTCAGTCCTTAACTTTCCTCTCCACTCACACCCCCTTGGTAATTTCATCCATTCGTGTAGCTTAAAATAGATACAACTTTCAGTTTACATCTCAAGAATCAACCTTCCCTCTGACCTCTGGTCTCTCAACCTCTCCCTTTACATCTCGATTATATTAGCAATATGCATTTCTAATTTACATATCCGAAAGTGAACTCCTGGTCTTCTGTTAGACCTGTGTTCTATAGTTTTTCCCACTGCTGCACTGACAACTCCATCCTATCAGTTATTCAGGGCAAAAATCTTGGGGTCATCTTTGCCTCCTTTCCCTCACACTACGCGTCTGGTCCATCCGGAATTTCTACTGGTTCTAACTTCAAAACATATCCAAAATCTAACCATTTTATTCAACTTCTAATCAACAACCCCAGTCCATACCGCCTGCATCCTTTGCCTGGATTATTAAAATAGCTTCTTAACTCTTGTTTGTCTCTGCAGCTTTCTTCTTCAGTCTGTTCTCAAGACAGTCTCCCAAGTGATCTTTTTTAAATGTAAGTCATAAAACCTAAAATCCCCATTACCTGACCTAACCTCCTATGACTGTCACTCATACTGGTGTGACACTGACCTCCTTTTCTGTCCCACAAACACACAAGGTAAACTTACCTCTGGCCCTTGCCCCTATCCATTCTCTCTACATAAAATGCTGTTCTTTAGGGCACCTGTGTGCTCACGCTGTCCTTCTTTGGGTCTTTCCTCAAATGCCAGCTTCTCACCAAGATCTGACCACTCCAACTTTTCCATTTCTTGTGACTGTGCCATATTTCCGCAGTGTTTGTATCTGTTAACCCCACTATTTAATTTATCATTGTCTATCCTTCTCTACCAGAATGCAAGTTTTTATATTAGCAAGGATGTTTTGTTCACTGAGAATCTTTGGAATTTGTAACAATAAAATTTAAAAATTGGTGTGTACATTTTCAACTGCTTCATCCCTCTCTTGGTGGAGAAAAGATGAAGACTTAGGTCAACACCTGGAACCCACCTGGAATAGTCATTTATTTGGTAATTGGCTTATGAGAAAAACAAAATTCTCAAAGAAATTGTGTCTTCAAAATCAGGGTTACAAACTGAATTTCTTTTTCTCTTTCTTTTCTGAAAAAAATTAATCGTACACATTTGGAATAAAATATCTGTTTTCTGCATAAACCACTACTGAAATTTTGGTTGCTTTCATCGCTGCTGTGAATGTTTCATTTAGCAGCATTGAATGTGTGATTCCATACAATATTTACAACACTGTAACAGTCTGAGTCATGTGAGATTTCAATTTGCATTTAAAATTCTCTATGTTGAAAAAGACTAGGGCCTGTTTCTGAGATTTCCAAAGACTGGAAAATTGATTTCCAAATTCATAAAGTACACTCATGGAGTGATACTATCCTTGTTTGGAGTCTGAAACTTGGAAGTCAAACAATAGTAGCAAGAATGAATGATAAAGCATAGTACAGCTTGTTCGATGATTAGCCCTACTGAGCACATGCAGGGAAACCCAGTCCTGCAGCTACTCACTGCACTGCGGCCAACAAATTTCCCAAATTAGAACTATTTCAATGAAAATGGGAAAATAGTCATATTCAAAAGTCAATTTCTCTAAAGGATCATTACGCTTAATGGAAACAGCACTGTGACTTCAAAGAACAATATGCATGAGTTTTTTTAAAGCCTGTTTTCCATAAGCTCTGCCCCAAAAACCTTAAGAGATAAAATGAGAAAAATAAAAAGAATATAGTGGATAATCACAGAAATTACATAAAGTAGTGCCATGCCATTATACAATGGATAAATTTAAGTCATTCATTCACCAAACCAATTACGAAAGAAAGCAAACAAGAGAATGGAAAGGAATAAAGGGTACTTTCAGAAGAGACTTGAAAAACTAACAAGCTGACAAGGTGTGTGTCAAAATTTCCTGATGTTAGAGCCAGGCGTGGTGGCTCACGCCTGTAATCCCAGCACTCGGGAGGCTGAGACAGGCGGATCGTTGTGAGTTCGAGACCAGCCTGGGCTACAAAGTGAGCTCAAGGCCAGCCTGAACAGCATAGAGAGACCCTGTCTCAAAAACAGGGTTGGGGATCTAGTTCAGCGGTCTAAGCGCCTGCCCGGCAAGCGCAAGGTTGTGAGTTCAATCCCCGGTGCCGCAAAAAAAAAATTTCCTGATGTTGACAAGAAATTCTTCATCTGCCGATAAATATGTGAATGGAATAGTCTTTCTATGCACTATGTGTTTAAAGAGTAAATATAAGAACGTTTTAAGTTAAAAAAAAATTGCCAGAAAATCTAATCCAATTATATTAGCAACTGTCAACTTTATTTCAATCTTCTCTTCTTTTTTCTCAGTTTCTTTTCTTCCCTGGTAGGTTGTTCTTTCAAATTCTATTGTGTAACATTTTTAGTATCTCAATCTTTCTCTCAACTCTTCCCCTCCTTTAGTCTTCTCCCTTGTTTAGCTTATCTAATGGTAAAATATTTCCTCAATTTGCAAAAGGTATTGTCAAATGAAAAAATTTAATATTGGTTCTTAAATATTTATTTCCTAACAAAATCATTGCCCTAGATAGAGATGAAATAACTGTTTCCAGCATAGATTTCCTTTGCACAGTTGTCTGTCAATGGTGAGAAGTCAGAAAAAAAGAATACTTTAAGAATCATGTTGTTTAAAGTCCTAAGTACTGCTGACATCATTACTTTTCCAGTATTCATGCCTTTCTGCTAATTACATTTTGGAAAGCTGCTAATTCTCCAAAGAGGGAACCTTAATGTAACAATGTTTCTATAACAAAAATGTGATTTATGTGAAATTTAGGCTTACAAACAAAATCAATGGAAAATTGATATTCGATGTTGCTAAATTTATGGGGTTAAAAAGTCTACATTGCTTCTAAAAGAGTTTGTATTTTTTTTTTAAAGAAAAAAAGCAGAGCTGGGCGTGGTGGCTCACGCCTGTAATCCCAGCACTCAGGAGGCTGAGACAGGAGAATCGTTGTGAGTTCAAGACCAGCCTGGGCTACAAAGTGAGCTCAAGGCCAGCCTGAACGCCATAGTGAGACCCTGTCTCAAAAACAGGGCTGGGGATCTAACTCAGTGGTCTAAGTGCCTGCCCGGCAAGCGCAAGGTCGTGAGTTCAATCCCCGGTGCTGCAAAAAAAAAGAAAAACAGCAATGTTGAACCTCAGAAAATTTAACCTGATAAATTTACACAAGTCTTAAAACTAGAGACCATATTATTAACTGTGAAACTATGTAATTAGTTTCTTTATGAGTCAATTTTTTGCTAGATAAAATTAAAACTGCCACCAAAAGTTGAAACCATTCTGAACATGATAGGTCATTTGTTGAGAAAAAGGTTATGTAGAAATAGCATCTGATAATTGGTTGGAAATATTAGCATATAGATGGCTATGGAATGTGTGAAGTATTATCAGAAGAATTTTAATCAAAAAAATTTGCAGTGTAAGTCAAATATGATTCTATTCCAAATTTAGTTAGGTTCTTAATCCTGATGATAAGTACATATAGCATCTACAACAATGATGAAAAAATATTATCTTTACTCATATTGAGTTAAACATTTTTTTCAAGAACTCTAGCAGCTCTTTGTAAACTTTCTTAGCTGCCCACTCTATCACTCAAGGAGCTATGAATTATAAGTCTGTCCCACAGAGTTTACAACAGTTGTTATAAACTGGACTCCAAGAATCTGTCAACCTTTCAAGTTGACATGGTAGAAAATACGTGAAGAATAACATAACTATGTGTCTATATTTAAAGCACTTAAAAGTCTGGAATTTAGGCATTCTGCTTCTTCTCTTTAAATCTTATCTATTGGAGAATGTCAGGCCGAATTTGACAATAGTGTTACAGTAACCGTAATAACATCCTTGAGCATCCTATATAGATGGACAGCAGCCAATTAGTTTGAGCAGAAGTTTTAGCTGTCTGTGAAAGATCTGCCTCCAAAAATATAAACACAACATCAACAATAAAACAATGGTTTCCAAAAGAACAGGAGAAAAATCTATTCAGAGATGCTTAAATAATCATTTCAAGTAATTAGCTCAGAATGCATTGACATAAAATTATTAGTTTAAAAACATGCATGATTTTCATCTATAAGGAAGAAGGGCAATGTGGCTTATCTTACAGATCCTCATGTAAATGATTTGTATTAAACTATTGACTCTTGGCCGTTAGGTTTCAATTACTCAACACCCAAGTCACAGTAACTTAAATTACTTAAAATGCATCTGAACCTATGTTGCTTTTCAAATTATGTTGCTGGTTTTCTCTCTTTAGAATGTGTACGTAATCATAAGGTGAATTTTTAAATTGCAAATTAATTAAAGGCACATATAACAGACTGTTGCCCTTAAAATCTATTCTCCTCTTTCTTTAATAGTATTTCACTTAAGCACTCAGTCACCAAATGAAAACTATGAAGTATGACTGAAAAATGCAGTGAAGTTTAAATATTTTAAAAATTCATTATATTAAAATGTACGTCACCACTAATTGTGCTTAAAACTCTCCCATTGAATTGAACACATTTATCCCATCATTCTTGCCACTTTCTGAAGCAGTTCTGGAGGTCCTCTTTGATGAGTTTCTCTAGTTATACTGTCATGGCTGCCTGGGTTTCCCAAGGCAATGCAAGATATTCAGCTTTCATTGTCCTTTTGACTTTGGGGAGGTGCCAGAAGTCACACAGCACCAGATCCAGTGAATAAGGTGGATGAGGACACACTGATGTTTTTTGCTAAACTGCCTTGTCGTTGGATGATGCTGAGCAGCAACATTCACCAGAACTGGACCACAGCTGGTGAGAACACACAGGAAAGGACTTCCACGTCTGCTTTGAAAAGTGGCAAGAATCATGGAACCCTGCGTTCCAAGCATCAGGGAAGATACTCAGGGAATTAATGTGGCTTTTATTCATATTACTCTTTGATTATATCTTGTCTCTTTCCCAGTCTTCCTCACCTATGACCAGCTGGGTGCCCAAGTTCTTACCAATGAGAATTTGAGGTAGAAAATAAGCAATCCCTACTTTGCTTGCTGTTAAAGATTGTTTCTTTTCCCTTTTCCCTCTCTCCCTCCCACATGAAAAATGGCTGTAACAACTTGGGGGCCTCCTTTTGGGTGAAGAAAGCTGCATTGTCAACCTGAGTCCCTAGCTGAATTCACAGGGAGGGTCCCCCTGCCTGCTCTGGACACAAACTGCAAAGTGAACAATGGACCATCTGCTGCAATGCTCCCCATGGAAGGGCAAGGACGTCACAGTTAAGTCTGCTCCTAAACTAATCTGTGTCACCCAGCTACACCACGAATAGGTCAGCCTTCAAAATTACGAGATTTTCATTTCAAAAGAAAAAAAAAAAAAAAGAAATCGATTTGTGTTTAAAAGCAAAAGATTATTCCTGAATCTGTGGCAGTAAGAGTCTTATTTTCTCATTTGCAATGTCCTGTTAGATCATAGAGTAGTATAATAAACAGACAATGTTGCTTGAACTATGAAGGGGGAAAAAAAGAAAAAGAGAGAAATGATTGCCTTTGGGTTTAAGAAATGCTGCTGAGTGTTACAGAGGCTAGTGAAGCACTTTGGTGTAAAGCCCCTTGAGCCTTACTTGATACCTAACATCAAACGCATCCTCTCAAGAAGATAAAAGTAGATACCTGGCTGGTGGCAGAGGTCACTCGGAAGGGCTCCTGCCTCTCTCTGAAAGCTCCAATCCCCCACCCCTCAGGCACCTTGCTCCATAAGACTACTGAAAGACTTTAATCCTTTCAAGCCAAATTTGGAAATAAATGAAGTGTGGTTTCTCTTAAAGGGAAGGGCACAAATATGCAAGTTTCCTCTTTTATAAGACTACTGTAGATATGTAAATAAGATACAGTAACAGACAGAGAGGGAATACATTTTCATGTGACATTCTCTGTAGAGGTTGCATCCTTATTCTTTCTGTACCCATAGTTTATTAAATTTCAGGGACATTCCTCAGGAGTTGCCCCCAACAACTGTAACTATTGCATACTGAGACTTGACCTCAATTCAAGGAAATGGCTTTCATCACTTGTATAACTTTGAAAAAATTACAGATCCCTTTTAACATTCAGCATGAGCAGAATGGGTATGTGTTGATATAACATTTGTGAAGTGGTTATTATAAATCTTGGTGCACAGTATACATAAGCTAGATTGATTATTATTTTACTTACACAAATGACTGCATAATACATACATTGTCCTAAATTCTGTTCTTTTTCTTCCCAACAATGCATCACAAGAATATTTCCAAGTCAACACATACAGATTTGCCTCATCTTTTTGTGTTGAATTATTGATATTGTGGATAGATAGGTAGATAAACAGATGACAGATAAATAACCAATATTCGTGCAATCAATGTTGATACTGAAATAGTTCCTAATATTTTAATATTATTCATAATGCTATAATGATACCATGTACATGTGTATTTTGACAGATAATTTCAGATATATCCATTCGTATCCACTCAATTATTGGGTCAAAAATTAAGTCTTTTCTATTGCACAGACATTACAAAATCAGTAGCTCATGCCTATAGTTAATCTACTTGGGAGCATGAGGGAAATGATAGTTTAGTTTGAGGCCAGTGGGGGCAAAATAAGAAAACTGTCTCAAAAAAAAAAAAGTTAGCAGAAATATACTTCTCGTAATTGACTCTCTTGCCGAATTTGGTTATTAATAAGCTCTTTTTTCCCCTAAAGGTATGATTAATGGATTTTATTGCTTGCATTTGCAAAGATTTAATTATAAACATTTTGCTATAGCATCTTTTTAATGTGTTTGTAAAATAGTTGTATTTCTTATTTGTGAATGGCTATATGTATCTTCTGTCTGCTTTATTGAAAGAGGTTCCTATGTAATTTTTAAAGACGAGCCTTTAACATTTTTCATTAGACTTTGCTCTTATTTTTCTTTGTAGATTTTTCGTTAATTTTGTGTGAACGCATTTATAGTTCTTTTCCTAATGATGTGTACATTTTGTATCGTTATGTACTTTTTCATTACAAGATTATCTTATAACATTATTACTTCCCAAAGTAGATTTTTTTACTTCTTTATTTTTCATAGTGTCCATTAGTTATCTAGAAACCAGAAATATGATTACCACATGACATACATATATCTAAACATACAAGTAGGCATAGACAAATATTCATATCTAAGTGTATTAGTATATCTGGGCTGCGATAACAAAAATAGCACAACTAGGAGGATTTGGCAACATAATCTTATTTCTCATTTTGCTGGAAGCTGGGAAGTCTAAGACTGAGGTACGACAGCTTCTGTATTGGGTGAGGCTCTGCTTTCTGGATCATAGACCATCACGTTTTCCCTGGGTTGTCATGGTACAGAAAAAGGGGAAGAAAATTCCCTAGGGTCCTCTTTGATAAGGTCACTAATCCCAGTCATTAGGGCATCATCATAATGACTTAATCACACCCAAGTCCCCACTTCCAAACTATCACATCAGGTTTAGGGCTTAGTGTCAGAATTTGTGGGGAATGTATACATACAGGTCTGTAGTACTACATGTACAACCAGAAGATTTCACTAATCATCCATATGTTATTGAAATTATCTTCTGAATCTCATTTGAATTTTAATATCATTTAAAGCTGTAATTTGATACATACATATGTGTGAAATACAGATCCTGTTGACCAAATAAAAAGTTAATTTTTTATAATTTTCCCCAAACAAACGTCTGACCACTATCTTTGGTGATTTAAATATTCCAAATGCAG
>RJWT010045680.1:0-11580 GCA_004365215.1 Cuniculus paca
CACACCTCATACACACCCCACACAATAACATATAACACACACCCCATACCTCATACACACCCCACACAAACATGTAACACACACTAACATATAACACACAACCCACATCTCATATACACCCCACACAAACATACAATGCACTGGAACATGCTAACATGTAGACACACACACCCGACCAGGACTCTCCTCTCACTAAGCCATGCCGGCTGCTTGCCACTCAGCAGCACAGGAGGACCCAGAGCTGCACCAGAGAGCAACTTGGGCCCCCGCAAACCCCACCTTCCTCCACCTCAGCAACTCTGCCGACAGACAGCGAGATGGTCTGCACTTGACGACCAGATGGAGCAGAGAGAGCACAGGACCAGTTGCACTGGAGTTCAGAGCAGCAGGGAGGCGGGGTGGCAGGGTGTCCTTGGCACCCCGAGCTCTGTGGCTCCATCGCTACAGTGGCTCCCATGTCACATGAAGGCTGGACCACAGTGGCCCCGGCATGCCACTGGGCTTAGCAGCGTCCAGAGAAGGGGACCTTCTTGGGTGACTCTCCCCAGCCAGCAGGCTCCCCACAGCCTGTCCAAGGCATACATCCCGCGCCTGAAATCCCACTGCTCGGTGACTATGCGACGTCTTTCACCCGCGTAGACTGATACAGCCACAGCTCCCACGCTCCCGCTCTGCGGTCCTCGCCCCACCCTGCCCTGCTTGCGTCCCCTGGCCAGAGCTGAGGGCGCAGAGAGGCGCGGCGGGCAGCATCACAGCACGGCAGGATGCTCCTGGTCCGCGCACCCCCTCCTGCCAGGCCCATGTGCCCTGCTCCTGGCCCCTTATCACCCCTTGAAGAGGAAGACACTGATGGTCATGCAGCTTAAACACACGGGGAGTAAAGGCCACCTTTTCCGTGCTGGGCATGCACAGCAGCGGCCATGGCCTGCCCCAGGGGTCCCCGCAGGCGCACCGCAGGACACCACTCAGCCAAGGGCCTGCAATGAGACCTGCACTGAATGTGAAACACAGGCTTTGGGGCCAATGCAGCCATGGGGTGGTGGGGGAGATGCACAGGCAGTGCAGGCAGCACTTGCCGCCCCAGATGCACAGCTGCCAGCCGCACGCAAAGGTGGGCCCAGGGGAAGCTGGGGGCACGGGGGACAGGACTGGCCATAGGGAAGGGGCTGCACAGAGACAGGTAAATGTATTCTCGTGTGACCTGCAGCCAATTAAAAATCACATTTTCAAAAAGGAGCAGCCCTGGATGCATAGCTGGCCTGCCAATCCAGAGCACTAGCTAGGGAGGGGGACTGACCCCGGGGTCAAGTGCCCTCATCTCGGTCTAGCGTCCATAGGGAACACCCCAGGAGCAAGGCATCCCTGGAGGAGCCCATGGTCAGCTGCAAACCCACTAGGTGCACACACACCTATCCAGGACACACCCTGGGTGCACACACACAGTCACATTTAGCCTTGTTCCTCAAAACTGCCTCTCGCTGGGTGTGGTGGTACATGTCTGTAATGCCGGCACTTGGAAGGCTGAGACAGGAGGATCGCTATGAGTTCAGAGCCAGCGAACCCATTTCAAAAAACCTAAAAAAAAAAAAAAAGTGGGGCAACCCACTTTCCAGGCCCCCTTCTGTGCCTCTCAGACAGAAGCTTTTTTTCTCTCAATAAATTCTTCCTATAAAAAAATAAAAGCCTCTCAGGTCACGCACAGCAACTCAGAAAGAACAACACACAGCATTCTAGAGCCAGGCTTTATGTCAATGAATGGCCATACAAAGAATATCTTCTGTCACCCCAAAATCCTAAGTGTCTCAGGGCTCACATTAAATTTTCAGAAATTCATTGCTGTCATTCCTGTTGGTCACGGTAACATTCTCCTGTAATCCTAGCATTTTGGGAGGCTGAGGAAGGAGGATCACTATGAGTTCAAGACCAGTCGGGGCTACACAGTGAGTTCAACGGCAACCTGAACTACATAGTGAGATCCTGTCTCAAAAAAACAAAAAAAGAAGCCGGACGTGGTGGTGTACTCCTGTAACCCCAGTACTCGGGAGGCCGAGACAGGAGGATCATTGTGAGTACAAGACCAGCCTGGGCTACAAAGTGAGCTCAAGGCCAGCCTGAATGGCATAGTGAGACCATCACAAAAAGACAGAAAAAAAAAAAAAAAGAACAAAGAAAAGAAACTCTTTATTTTCATTAGGTCATAGTGAAAGTGGTGGCTCATATTTTGGCCCTAAATTACCTCACTTCCTACCCCCAGGTGGATATCTATTCATAGCTGTTCTGCATTTGTGAATACTCAAGTACCTATCTTACATCAATCGCTTAGCAACAACGTTATTCAACTATCTACCAGTGACTGCTTAGTATCCACAGGCACCTAAGTACTGATCACTAACTTTAACACCTGCAAGTTCCCAAGCACTGGAGTAATCGTGTGGCAGTCTGATACTATCCAAGTTATCTGTAGACAACGGCTTAGCAAGTAAATTTTCAATTATCCATGCACACAAGTAACTGTGCAGCATCTATAATTATGCAAATATCCGTAAGTAACTGTTTAGTATCTATAAATACCTGAATACCTATAGATGATGTTTGCCATCTGTAAGCACCCGAGTACCTATCAGTAAGCACTTAGCATCTCTAAGTGTCCCAGTACAGTACCTGCAGCAATCATTTAGTATCTGAAAGGCTCTGATATCTGTAATTCTTCAGCACCAGTTAAGTCTCAAGAACCCGAGAGGGATCAGTCAGTATCTGCAAGTTCCCGAGCATTGTGTGTGAGCATCTGGTATCTCGAGTACCTGGCCATCTTTCAGAAATGACCCAGCAGCTGTAAGCAGCCATCAGGGCTCCTTCACAATATCTGCAGAACAGAGTGAGCCTGCTGCTCTGTGCCCTGGCCTGTACGGTAAGGCCGGTGTCCCCTGGGCTGTCCCCAGGGCCTCCCGCATGAGGCGCCGGGTTGCTGCTTGCTCTCGCTCTGTGTCCTAAGAGGAGCGGCTGCAGGAGCTCAGCTGCTGGCTGGCAGGGAGGGGTGTTCGGAACAGGCCCGGGAAAGCCAGAGGTTGGGGGGCCCCCACCTGGGGGGAACACCTGGGGTGAGCAAACATGCTGATGTCAGAATGCGCTGAGCTCCAGGGTGCACTCGCGGCCAGAGGGCCCCATCCAGGAACGGGGGACCAGAGACCCCCACCCTGGGGAAGTCCAAAGAAGGGCAGGCTGAAAGCAGACAAACTTCAGGCCAAACTCCACCTGCGGCCCCCAGAGAGCCTTAGGCCCACCGGGTCATGTGCATCAGGGTGAGAAAGCCACAGCAGAAAAGAGGGTGCATCCAGGTGTGGGGACATCCCACTGTACCCCAGCCTCAGTAACAACAGCCTTGAGGACAGCACGCCTGTAATCTCAGTATGCGAGAGGCTGAGGCAGGAAGATTGGAGTTTGAAACCAGCCTGGACTACACAGCAGGGCTGGGCCTCAAAAGAAGAATACAAGAAACTGTGGGGCACGGAGAGTTATTTAAACTCCAGTTCCTATAAAACTCATAGCCCATGTTACCTTCCTACCACCTTGTTTTGAAAGCCTGTATTGTTACTGTTTTGGGTGTGTTGTTATTGTTGTTTACTTGTCTCTTTTGTTTCTTGTTTTTCTTGTATTTGTTTTGTTTTGTTTTGTTTTTCCGTCTTTAAAATTTAAAAAAAAAAAAAAGGCAGGTATGGTGGCGCACTCCTGTAATCTCAGCACTCGGTAGGCTGAAACAGGAGGATCACTGCGAATTCGAGACCAGCCTGGGCTACAAAGTGAGCTCAAGGCCAGCCTGAATGGCATAGCAAGACCCTGTCTCAAAAAGACAAGGGCCAGGGATTTAGTTCAGTGGTGTAAGCGCCTGCCTGGAAAGCACAAGGTCGTGAGTGTGATCCCCAGTAACAAAAAATAAAAATTCAAAAAAATTTTAAAAACTCATAGTCCATAAAACCTGTCAAAAGGGAGGCCACTAAACTCTCCAGTGTAGAAAAGAGTAAAAGCAGTAAGAAAAAATAATCTCCATCTTCACGTTTTTAAGTTTTCCAGCATATTTTATTTTAACTAATATCAGCTCTCATGCGAGGCACACGGGGTTTCATTTAACAATGCATCATAAACATTCCCTATGCCACTCAAGCCTGCTGTAAACACCATTGTTGATGACTGCATAATTTCCTAACTTGTATGTGCACCATCATTTACTTAATCATCCCCTCAGTGCTATCATGCGACAGTGCAGAAGCCTTGATAGACTCAATGAATAGTCAAACTGCCTCTGTGCGTACTTTTAAACCTGCTCCACGCATCTTTACCAGACAGTCCAGATACAGGGCAAGGTCCCTTTAAAAATCAGAAGCAGGTTTAGAGCGTCTACTTCAGCGGTTTCTAAGGAAACCAACTGTATGCAGACGTAGAGCAAAGATCTCGCCCCTCCTGGAAGCTCTGGGAAGTGCAGCCCTCTGCTACCTGGATAAACTCCTCAGAGACAGAAGACAATCTGACCTGAGAGCTAATGCTGCCCCAGGTCCTATTAGCAGGGATAGAGACTCCAGACCAAGGAAGGTGAGACCCCTGTCTTCAGCTTGGCCAAGAGATGGGGTAGGGAGACAGTCCAGGAATAAAAGGTGGCAGTCAGGAGGGGCCCCCTCACAACACTGTGACACAGGACCCCCTTACACATGGTGAACCTGATGATCCTTTTGCCAGAATATTCCAGCATCTGCTCTTTGGCTTTTTTTTTTTTTTAAAGCCATTAAAGGACAAGAAAAGCAAAGACTAAGAAACAGAACTGTGGACAAACAAAAGCAATCTGAGCCCCTCTCTCTGGGCTCTCCAAGGGCCCTCCCTGTGAGCCCCTGAGGGCAGGGCTGCAGGACCAGGGACAAGTGGGGACCAGCTGTGATCCGCCAGGGTAAGGGGAGGTGATGGCACCAGGTGGGGCATCTCTAGCCACACAGAAGGACAGCCAGGAAGACAGTGACAGGCAGGACAGCCAGGAGGACAGTGAGCGAGGTACCAGGACGTTGGCCCGGGGCCCTGACCTTGGTGACATATACTGTGGCTCTATCGGCAGCTTACAGTGACACTGACCTCATCTGTAAACCCGGGACACGACACAGCCTCGCTCACAGGACAGGCAACAGGCAGCAGGCACTGCAGACACCCCAGGCACCACGCACTGGGCGCCCACAGACGGACAGACAGACAGGCACAAGGCAGCGCAGCTCTGCTTGGGAAAGAGCCTCTGAACACAGCGGTAAAAAAACCCCAACACGCAATCCTGAGAAGGAGGCCTGAGGGCCTGGGGATCCCTCCGCCAGGTGACCGTCACAGCCGCAGGCTGCCAAGCGTCGCACGGGGGACTTCGCTAAGAACTCACCGCTCCGAAACTGAGCGGGGCCTGGGGTCACTCTGAACACGTAAGAGGGGGCAGGAACTCTGCTCCCCCGTGAGAGGGCAAACTACTGGGCCAGGACTCCAGTGACCACGGGCACGGCCCGCCCTCCACCCCCATGGTCTTGCCGCTGACGCCCGGGAGGCTGAGAAGGAAGCCCCAGGAACCCTGCCGGCCCAGCCGGTCAGGAGCAGGAAGCCAAGCGCCAGCCCACGGAGAGCACACCGAAGGGTGCCCGCCAGAGCCCCCTGTGCTGCCACACATCACACAAGCCAGCAGGACTGGGGTCTCCGAGAGTGGGGCCACTCCGAGTTGACCCGGGAAAGGGGCGAAGCTGAGGCCAAGAGAACTCGCGGCCCTCCGGGTACGGAGCCGCACGCCGGATGCAGAGATGCCATGGAGCGTGGGAAGGGACACGGAGCAGGCTGGGCAGGTCCCTGGCGTGGCATCCTCAGACCCAGATCCTTGAGGCTGCTGTGGCCAGGAGCCGGACAAGGTGCAGGCTGCTTGGGGTGTCCGGAGTGAAGAGAGGCCGGCAACAGGGGGCACCCCGCGTTCAGATAGATGCAGGAGGCTAGGCTGGTCCGCCCCTGGGGGAGGCCCCACCGCACGGCACAGTGTGGGTTCGGGGTCCTCTCAGGAAGGAAGCTGAATTTCCTGACAGTGATTTCCTTCAGAGAAAAGTGACACAGAAGATAGAGCCCGAGGGCGAGAGGGAGGCAAGGGCTCTGACCCCCACCTGCCTGACTTGCTGTGCAGCTCAGCGTCTGCCTGTGGAAAGAGGGCTTTGCACCCAAAGGCTCTTTGAGCTCCCCCAGGTCACACCTCCCACGCAGAGGAAGCGCACTGAAAGTGGGGGCCCTGGAAACAGGAAGCTCCAGCTATTTTCCCGGGTGAGACGTCAAAGATCCACACATTTGCCCTTTTCCAGAGTTCTCCAAAATGTGATAGAATAATATGTGCCCGAGATCTAGAAGCTGTTAACAGGAGAAGCACCACACACACAGGCACACGCACTCACACACACACGGTCATCACAACCATGGTAATGACCACGAGATGCCGGCGTGGACAGTGGCCATGAGACCCACATCCCGGCAGACTGCAAGCAGGCCCGAGTCACGAGGCTGCCACAGCTGGTCATGGCACACACCTGCCAAGGTCCCGGGGTTGTAGCCGTCTACCCACCTGCGCTGGGGAGCCCTCGCAGAGTGTGGAGGCACCCAGCAGGAAGCGGAAAAGAGCAGAAAGTACAAAGCGATACTCTGATTTGAGCAGTGCTGCTCTTGGAGTCCAAGAAGCCACCATGCGGCCCAGAGGGACCAGGAGACACGAGGACAGATGTATGGCCTTCAGGAAAGGACTCAGCCATGAAAAATCCCCGGCGGCCCCAGCAAGCCTGAAGCCGCCGGGCAGTGTTGGTGGGAATCAGCTCCTACTGCTGAGATGTGAACTTTGGGGAAATTGGGCCAGGAGTGAGAGAGGAGACACTCTGCACTGCATTTACAACTTTTCTGTAACTCTAGAACAGTTCTAAGCTCAAAAGTACATGAGAGGTGGGAGGCTGAGGCAGGAGAATGGCAAGTTTGAGCTCAGCCAGGGTAACTTAATAACAAAACCCTGTCATAAAAAAAAAAAATTTTTTTTTAAAGGGCTGGGGATGCAGCTCAGGGGGAAGGCCCTGGGTTCAATCCCCACCCACAGGAAGAAAACAAAGAAAGTGTAGGAGGAGAAACAAAGGAATTTTGACCTCACAGCAGGACTCAAACAAGGAAGGGAAGGGCAACACTGAGGTCAGGGGCCTGCAGGAGCTGGTGCAGGGGCAGGAGCCAAAGAGAGAGGGAGGGGAAAAGGAGGCCAAGACCCACCTGCTTGCTCTGGCCGTTGATAGAATCCTACAGCTCTAAGGAAGGGGAATTTAAACATGTATGAGCTCAGACAATTAGACAATCATAAACTAAAACCGTACTGAAAGACTGTCTTTCACCTTGCTGTATAAACAGACCCTATCTGGCAACCTTGAACTCCACAACACTGCATCCTCGGACCCAGCCCCGGGGCCTCGCGCAGCCACTCCAGTGGGTGCGCTGGTGTATGGACAGGAAAACGCACAGGCCGGGTGCACCAGTGCGCAGTTACAGTGGTGCAAAACGAGAAAGGAGCTCTGAGCCCCTGCACCCTGGAGCATCCTTGCTGAGGTGCAGACGGGCACGAGAGAGGGCGCCCAGGGTCGCCGGCAGGGCCCTGTTCATGGCGCACCTCTGCATGTGAGAGGGGAAGGGACAAGGGTCAGGGTAGGTGTCAAAATGTGAGACAGCTCTGCAGCTGGGGTGGAGCTGGTTCCAGGGAGAAGGATGAGGAGGACGGAGCAGAGGCTCTGTGGATTCTTGCATTCTCTCTCCTCTCCATTTCCTTTTCGAGCCACATGCCAGTGTTCCATTTGCAGAATAATTCAATCAAAATGTTTAAATGGAGTTGGGTGTTGTGGTGCACACCTGTAATCCCAGCACTCAGGAGGCTGAGGCAGGAGGATCCAGCCTGGGCTACAGAGTGAGTACAAGCCCAGCCTGGACTATATAGCAAGAGCCTGTCTCAGAAACACCGAAAAACTAAAAATAAAATAAGCTCAGGGATGTAGTTCAGGGTCCACGCACTTGCCTAGCGTGCACACGGGCCTAGATTCAGTCCACAGCATGGCGTGCATACACGTGTACATACTTACATAAACCAGCATATCAAAAGGAATAAATTTATGCAAAGATTGCAAGTCACTGAGTTCAATTTTCCTCTAGATAAAGGTCCAATATATTCAGTAGAATGTTAGTCATTTCTTATTCTCAACCAGGTGCCAACCCCATCTCCCATGGGACCCTCGGCGATGTCTAGAGATACTCTGGTTGTCACGACTGGTGTGGGGGGTGCTCCTGGAACCTGGGGGGAATCAAAGCTAAGGATCGGGCCCTCTGCCGAGTTCTTCAGCCAGAAGGTCAACAGTGCTGAGGCCAGGAGACCCTGGTCTGACCCAGCCCTCACCTCTCGAGACACAGTCCTTTCGGAAGCCAGTTTCAATGGTTAGAAAGCTGCTCAGTGAACCCACATCTGCCTGCTTCGTGGCTCCCTTCTCCCAGCTGTAATTTCACACTCGGCTATTTCCCGGTTCTGCGGCTGAGACAGCTGCTTCTCTAAAGAACTGGAGGACGAATCCCCTGATCCAGGGACTGGGGCCCCGGGAAAGCAGCTTTGCCCGCTCACTTCACCCCCCAGGGCTCCTCCCTCCTTCAAACCATCCCCAACAAGTAGCCAAAGGCATTTACATTAGCCCAAGTGTAACTATCACAGGGTAACTTCCAGCGTCATTTTCAGGGCCACAGACAGAGGTCTCACTAAGCATTTGTCAGGGTCTGGGCATGCTGGTACATACATATAATCCAAATGTTCTGGGAGGCTGAGGCAGGACAGTTCGTTTCAAGCCCAGAATAGTAATTTAGGAATTCAGTGAGACCTTGTCTCAAAAAATTAGAAAAAGGGTTATGGATATAGCTGGGTTCAGTCCTCAGGGCTACAAAAAAAATTTTTTTTTTAATTTATGAAAGTGAGTTGAAGGCCAGCCTGAACTGTATAGTGAGAACCTGTCAAAAAAAAGAGCTTATGAGGAGAGGGGGGAAGGCAGGCAGGAGATCAGCAAGGCTGGGCTCTGTCGCCCTGTAACATCCAGGGCGAGCTCTTCTCATTAAAGCCTAAACTTACGCATGACGTTGAGCAGGGCTGTGTCTGCCCCGGGCACCTGAGCCTCACGCCAGCTAACACTGAGATCGCTGGGAGCTGCCACCTCCACCCCAGAGCCTCTGGTCCCCGCAGCATGTTGCCGGGCAGGATGGCAGGGCCGGCTCGATCCCCCATACACTGATGGTGAAAGCACACTACTGGGCAGTGGGCTCAGGATACAGACCCCACCTGGTGTGCAAGAGGAAGCACAGTTCTGAAGCACGCAGCCCCCTGGGGCAGGAGCTCAGGTGCACAGGTCCTGTTATGGTTGATACACTGTGTCAACTTGAGCAGTTTAGAAGTTTAACTGAGAGACTCAGCAGGAGCCAGGGTTCTTACTTTGTAAATACCCTCATCCTGCAAAGGAGGGCAAGGACATTTTGTGAGCGTTACACCCACCCTGAAGGTGGGGGGGGTGGCCTCTATACAATATAAGGGAGGAGAGGAGGCTTGCTTTCTGTCTTTTGCTCTGGCTGCTGCCTTGAAGTGTTGCCCCAGTGCCGTGCCACCCTGCCTTGGAGCCAGCTGATTATGGACTGAAACCACCAAAAACTGTAAGCTAAATAAACGTTTCCTTGCTTCACTTTGGGTGTCAGGTGTTTTGTCCCAGCAATGAGAAAAGTAAGCAAGACAGGTCCTTAAAGGTGCAGACCCACCCAGGTGCAGCTCACAGGAGGAAAGAGACACGGAGCGCCTCCCCCCACGCAGGACAGTTGCAGGCACCACTGAGACCCCTAGTCCCACGTTTTACCTCCATCTCCCCCTCCAAAGCCCAGGAGCAACTCAGACAGCAGAGGCTAAGGTGATACCAAAGTCCCTGGCAAGCAGGGGCCCAGGCTGCTGAGGGCACAGGCTAGAGGCCAGTGCGGGGCACGGGAGGAATCAGCCCCTGGGTGCACCTGGGGTCAGCTATAGAGATGCAGCCTCTGATAAGAGGGTCACTCAGCACACTGTGCTGTGAGAGCCTGGGGAGCAAGGCAGCCATTGTCCCTGCACTCCAGGGGACACAGGCAGCAGTCAGGGCAGGCACAGTACCTGGCAGGTTCAGACCTCCCACCAGGCAGGCAGGGTGGCAGTGTGGCACCCCCTCCCGTGCAGTCCTCCTGGGCCAGTCTCCGCTCTCTCTCTCCCTTGCCCTGCCGCCCATGCACCAAAGCACAGTGAGAAATCCCTGCAAACTGCAAACTGGAGAATGCTGTGTCCCCCGCCTCGTGATGCTATGCAGACTCCCACGCACGGCTTTTGGACAAGGTGCCTCCCCCGCCGCATGTCTGGGGCACCAGACACAGCACACACACGGCACACTCTGGGTCACCTCACAGATCCCCTGGCGTAACTTGTGAGCAGCTGGCCACAAAGGTCGTGCTCCCAGGGGGGCTGCTGCTGGTGGTCAGGCACAGGACTCTGCTGCCTTCGCCACTGAAGCACTGCAGAGCCTGGCCCCCCGAGGAGCTCAGGAACTACGGCCAGCTGGACAGACAGACAGATGCAGAGCTCCGTCACCGCACGCCTGCCACTCCCAGGGTGATGCAGGACGCCCCCGCCTTGCTGAGACTCAGGGAGCCCTCGTGTGTGACGCAGTCATCAGGCACAGACAGGAGCGGTGCGAAAGCCTCACAGACTGCATCTACACAGCCAGCACTTGGGCTGGAGGAAGGAGTGAGGGCCTGTTACTGGCAGCACCCTACCTGGCTGCTGGCCTTCCCTCAGCCCCTGCCTCCCTGGCAGAGTCAGGTCCAAGCAAACCAGGAGGTGCTGCCAGGCCTAGGTGGCCTCAGAGGAGCCCAGTGCTGCACAGAAACCTCAGGCGGGAGAGGCTCCTCCTGGCATGGGTCCGACGGGACAGAGGTCAGCACAGTTCTGTCCACTTTCGAGACTGATGCCACACGCAGCCATGGTGAATAGCGGCTCCATGTCAAGGGCACCATGGGGACCTTTGCAGCTACCCACCGAGCCTGCATGGGCTGCTGCCTGTGTGGCCACCAAACCCTCACTGTCCCCATGGGCCTGAGTGCTCCCTGGACTCCTGCAAACCTCTTCCTCAGCTGCGTCCACCTGGGAAGCAGAGCAGCTCCGGCTCCAGCTTTCGGATCCTCGCAGGGTGCCAAGGGTCTCGAGACTCTGGGCCTGCCTGTCCTGCAGGGAAACAGGGCCTGAACCCCCCAATCAGTGTGCATGCGTGCTCATGGGATGGCAATCAGTCCAGAGGCAGGGGGACAGCGCTAGCAGGAAGGGCTCGCGCCCGGGGACACAGCCTCTACCCCTGCCCCCAATTCCCAGGAGGCTCTTCTGACCTGCTCTCCCAACATGCCCAGGCCTTCCCCAAGCCATGAAGGTTGGTCTTGATGGGATGTCCTAAGGGGAAGGAAAACTGGGGGCAAAGTCACTCTCCAAGCCCA